>APFE030768180.1:42359-93709 GCA_000404065.3 Pinus taeda | reverse complement strand
CAACATGATCCTTCCAAGATTTGTTGTAGATTAGTATATCATCAAAAAATACTAACACAAATTTTCTAAGAAGGGTTTGAAAATGGAATTCATCAAACCTTGAAATGTAGAAGGTGCATTGGTAAGGCCAAAAGGCATGACCAAAAATTCATATTGACCCTCATGAGTTCTAAATGTTGTTTTCGGAATGTCTTCAGTCTTCATTCTGATTTGATGATATCCTGAATGAAGATCCAACTTGGTGAAGTAAATTGATCCATGCAATTCATCCAGTAATTCATCAATGACAGGAATGGGAAACTTATCTTTAATAGTGAGCTTGTTGAGCTCCCTATAATCCGGGCACATGTGCCATGATCCATCCTTCTTGTGCACCAATACTACTGGAGCAGAGAAAGAACTTTGACTTGGTTGAATTATACCAGCCTCTAGCATTTCTGCAACCATACGTTCAATTTCACTCTTTTGGGCATAGGGATATCTGTACGGTCTGATGTTTGGAGGAACACTTCCTGGAATCAGATGAATAGCATGATCATGATCACGCATAGGTGGGAGACCTTTGGGAGTCTCAAATACCTTGGAATGATTGTCCAGACTTTTTGGAGATCTGGAGAAATAGATGATTCCAATGTGGAAACATCTAGTGAACATAATTGTGTAATTACACCTGTTTGTTCCTTTTTTAGAAGCTTTGTCATACCATTAGAGCTGATTACCTTTCCCGGTTTCCCTGCAATACCCCTTAATTAAACTTCCCTTCCTTCCATATAAAATTTCATGAAAATTTCTTGAAAATTAAAGGCTATTGTACCCAAGGGTTGTAGCCATTGGACTCCTAAAACAACATCATCACCTCCATTGGAATAGAAAGCATTGGGATAGTCAATACATATTCTCCCATGGATAGCTTGATATTATGGCACTTTCTAGAGCAATTTATTGTTCCTCCATTTGCAACCATCACTTGACACTCTGGTGCTGGATATAAGAAGCAATTTAATTATTTTGCTACCTTACAATGAATAAAATTGTGGGTACTTCTTGAATCAATCAACACTATTACCTTTTTCTTCTTGATTTTTTCTTCTATCTTGATGGTTTGAGGAGTGGTAATTCCTGCCAATGCATTACAAGATATGGTTGGATTCATTTGTTCTTCATCTAGGCTTTGTTCCTAGAGTATATCCTCTTCTTTTGACCTTTCTTGCTCCTTTTCTTCTTCCTCTTCACAATCTATGTAGAATAATTTCTTCTCAGCACACTTATGACCTTTAGTGTATTTGCTATCACAACTGTAACAAAGCCCTTTTGCTTTTTTTCTTCCAGTTGTTGTGGTGTCAACCTTATAGGTTGTGGAAGACTAGGGGCAACAACACTTCCATATTTATAGTTGTGAGTGGTATGCTTCATGGTTGCCATAATTTTGCTTTCCATTTTTCTTGCTAACCTGAATGCCTTCTCTAATGAATCAGGTTCCCAAAGGCGAACATCATGTTGGATATTATGCTTTAAAGACCCTATGAACACATCAATCCTATGCTCCTCTGGAATATCTTTTACCCTTATGTTCAATTTTTGGAACTCCTCAATGTGCTCCATTATTGAACCCCTTTTGTTTGAGACTTATCAATTGACTAAAAAAAGTTTGCTTTTTGTATCCTCATAATGTGCTATCAATTCTTCCGTAAAAATTTCCCAAGTGATAAATTGTTTATGAGAGAAAAGCCATTGATACCATACAAACTGATTTGGTTCCAAATATAATGTTGCAATACGTACCTTTTGTGTGTTTTGCACATTATTAAGATTGAAAAATTGCTCCATCTGTAATATCCATGTTATGGGATCCTTGCCATCAAACTTCCTCATATCAATTTTTGGAATATGGTGTGTCTTCGATCCAACATTAGAGTCTATGAAATCATGATTAACATTTCCTTTGTTCGCATCATGAGTTTCCTTTACTCCATTTTCCCCATTAGTAAGTATTTTTTGTAGAAAATTTGTCAAATCTACCTTCAAATCTATCTTCAAATCGTCAATATTGGCTTCCACGCCCTTTATCTTAGATTCCACGCCATTTATCTTAGCTTCTGTTAGCTTTTGTGAGAGTGAAATTTTTTGCACTTGGTTTTGTAATTTTGATATATCATGTAGCATTTCTTCCTCTTCTTTATGAGTCATGCTAGAGATTTCAGATTGCTTACTAGGTGTTTGTATTTTCTTTCCTCGGAGCATTAGTTATCGATACTAATTCTCTACTATTCCCTTTGAATTCCTTCAAAATAAATTTTCAAACCAAGCTTAAGCAAAAATTTAAAAAATCTACACAACTTTTTTCACTTTGTAGGAGCTCAATATGGTCTCTGATGTATCTCTGTAATTTCGGATCATCCAGTTCTGAAATTGTGACCTGCGGTAGCCCTATGTGTCCTCTTTCCAATGCCACCAGTTTGACCCCAATTGGATTCTCCAATGAAGAGTTATGCCAAATCTCCCACAGTGACCTGATTATAGACTAATTCAATAGAGCGAACTTGTACGACCTGCCACATGTCCCTATTTCGACCTTTGGCTATGAAAAATATATACATGAAACTAAATTCCATCCTATTTTTGTACCTTCTTACAAAATTTCAATCCAATTCTTAGAGGGAAAGTTATGATGATTTTCCCCAAGTCACTTGTTTGGAATGTAATTCAGGAGTCTGCAAAAAGACCAACTTCCTCAGATCATATCTCTGTAAATATAGTCCAACAAGCTCTGAAATTTGGACCCAAGGTTCAGTGAAATTTCATCTCAAATGGGTTTTTTTTTTCACTTCTGAAACGTCGTAGAAAAAAATTTATAGCGAAAATGCCACGATGACCTATTTGGAGCAGCGAAACCCTAGAATCCAAACCTCTAATACCAAATGTTATGAAACCAGCTCGCAAAAAGATAGAAAAGATAGATCAATGCCTTAGAATTCAATCTCTTCGAGGGGGAAACCTCCTTTACATTACATAAATGAACAATTCTTGGATGACTCAAATGACAAAACCTCCTTTCTATATATAGGAGTCTAAGGAGTCACAATTTAACCCAGTCGACCTAATAATAATAATAATATAAAGCCACAAAAATAACAATAGAGGTATTCTATGGGGCACAACAATATTAATAAGTGGTACAACTACAATAGTAATGGGGTAATCACTAGTATTATAGGGACCCAACATTTCTACCGAAAAGACCCTTCTTAATGATAATTAATAAAGTGAAGCCCCTATGGCTTATGGGTGTGGTCATGCAACAAGAAAAGAAATAAAATGGACTTCAGATTGGAAATGTTGACACATAATCTTTGGGATTAGGAAAAATTATGTAAATATTATAAATAGCAAAAAATAAAGGAAGTCAGAAGACAAAGATACATTGGGAGATGAAACCCAATGGTCTCCCTCTCCTTGTATATATTCATATTCTCTCTTAATGCAAAACACAATTTGATTCAGAGTTATAAACCTGGTTTGACATCGTATTAGAGCAATAGGTCCCAATTCAAATCTCTACTCTTGTAACTCCTATTCACTGTCGTATTCCTTACCATTATTTCCTGCCATATTATGTACCTCTACTCTATATCGAAATATTGAGGTTAGAAAAGCATCAAATCACTCACTTTTCATGACTGGGATAGAAGAAGAAAGACTTCTAAAGTTGCAGGGAACCTTTGCTCATGCACAAACATTTTCATACAGTTATCATTATGATGAAGGTACACTTCCATCAAGTCTTTTATGCCATGCTATATTTGGACATTTGAACTATGACAACCTTTGCTTTTCAAAGAAAAATGGTGTTACTGGTTGGCCAACTATTATGAGAAAACTTAAGCTCTTAATATGTGTGTTGTATGTGCTGGAGATTAAGGTTGTATTGGAGACAAAGCAATCGATTTTGTGTATGGCTCATTGATTCATTTTTGTGTTGCATTGGTGTTAAATGTTGCTCTTCATTTGTGCGTTGAATGCATCGAAAATTGTGATTAAAGTTTCTTGTTATTAAAGCTCTGCATTGAGTTGGACAACCTTCATTGTTGAGCATTTATTTATTTGCTGAGAAAATGGCCAAACTTGATCATTTTCCTACTGATGAAAACATAGTCAAAGTCAACAAAGACTCTCTTTTTGAAATTTAGACCTGTCTACAATATGCACAAGAACAAATTGATTTTTGCAGCTTGAATTTCAACTATAGCAGGAAGAATAACAACAGTGGAGTCATGATTTTGAACCTGGTTCTATTCAGAAAATTGAAACAGACCCCCATAAACATCAAGTCAATAATGTTACAGTTGATTGAGATCCAATGCCCAATGAAGTAGCAAAATTGCATGCAGAAGCAAAAATTCAATCTACACTTCCCAATCCAATTATCAGACCTTGGGAAGAGCTTGTCCATAATAAGCACAAAACAGGTCTATGATATGATAAGTAGGTTTCCTTTCATATTCCAGATTACTCAAAACTAATCAAATTTCAGAGATTTGGGTTTCTTCATGGTGGTTCACCTTCACCTGTTCTAGATTCTACTCCTCCACATTCACAACCAAAAGTTGTTAAATGCCAACACTGTGACTGAGTTGGCCATATGAAAGATCATTATTTTGATCTTCATCCATGTGAGAATTTTCATAAAACCCATTCACTCTTCAAACAGATGCTTCAGAAACAAGCCTCCTGCAAGAACAAAGATTCATCTTGGATGTATCACTTCTTTGCAATGGGTTTCAACAGTTAAGAATATAGTTCAATCATATGTTAGAACTTGTTTTAGAATAATGAACAATCTCGCAGTTGAGTTTTCTCCATCATCTCACATTGTATCTGATATGGGGGGGAAGTGATGGTCATCTACAAGCTTTAAAGCCACATCAAGTGAGCCTGAGCCACAACCTGCCATACCAGATTCAGAGTTGTAGCCAGAGATAAAGATGCCCCTGAGCATGCCTTCAGTTGATGATCAACCTTAAACCATCTATGCGGGTTGAAACATCTCCTCAAAAATTAGGGACACTTCCTATAGCATAAGACTCCAGCTTCTTGCTATTTTTGGAAGAGTTCCAGGAATTTCATTAAGCATTCCAAAGTTGGTGGTCATCATTAAACCATGACAGGTTCAAACCTCCCTTTTCAGGTTGAGGTTCTCCATTTTTGTGTGGAGTGAGACCTCCCTTTTAGGGTTGAAATTTTCCCTCTTCAAAACATCAGTAGCACTTCCTCTAGCAGAATACCTCAGCTTCATGCCAGCCTTGGAAGAGTTTTGGGAACTGCAATAAGTGTTCTAGTGTTGGTTATCATCCTTAAACCACCCCCCTTATACGAGCATTTCAGAGAGCACATTCAGTCTAGCGTTGCCATGCATTTTTTCACATTTCATATTATAGCTCTCTTCTTGGACTCATACATACCCCTTCGGATTAAGAGGGGGAATGTTGGACACCTAATCCTCTAAGGGTTATGGTGTGGAAGATAAATAGTCAAAGGGAGTCCAATATACCTTGGAACATGAAATCCAATGGTCACTCCCATTAATTATAAATGTGTATCATTTTCTAATAGAGAATGGTATTCACACTAAACCTTATTTGGTTGTCCACATTCCAAGTGCATTTGACATATGTGATTATTGTATCTTAGGAAATCACAACAAACAATCATTTCATGATTCTCATTCCAGAGCATATAGAAAGCTTGAACTCATTCATTATGATCTGTGTGGCCCTATGCCTATTCCTTCTGCAAATGGAAATAAATATATGATGACATTTATTGACAACTACATGTGTTGGGTTTATTTATTGAAGAACAAATCTGAAGCATTTGAAAAATTTAAGAACTTTCATTCATGGATTGAAAATGATGCACAATCTCATATTGGCTATATTCGTATTGATAATGGAAAAGAATATACTTCAAATGAATTTGAAAATTATCTTCGCCAGCATGGGATCAAACATAAAAAAATTGTGTGTTATAATCCCCAACAAAATGGAGTAGCTAAAAGAATGAACAGGACAATCTTAAAAATGGTACATTCAATGATGTTTTTTATTGGTGCACTAAGATGTATTTTCATAAACAATCTTAATTCCTACATTAATTGTCAACCCAAGGTAAGTATTTTTATCTTAGGAGTGTCAGCACTATATGTGCAGTGAATTCAAAGGTTATCTAATGATAAATCGTTGCAATCACTAATACCTATTTCTTCAACTCACTCCAAACAATGTTGAAAGAAATAACTATGGAAGAAATAACTCTTAACACACTATGCAACTTTATTTAACTTGTTTTGAAATCAAATGAATCTGAATGCAAATGCAAATAATCACTCTTGGCAATCTTCAAATAGAATTAAAATTAACTCACTCAAACAGCAAAGAGAACTATAACAACTGCACAACAATGATAATCTATAGCAAATCCGAATTGAACAGCAAATCCCATTGAACAGACAACAAATCTCAATTGAACGACAAATAATAATTGAACAACAAATGAGCATATAATGATAAATGATATCTAAACAACAAATTACTTATATAAGCAAGTTATGGAAATTGATCAATGCTACCTCTAAGATCTATGATAACACAACTTAGAATGGACAGCAATATACTACTAAAACTAACATAACCAATCCAATCAAAGCGTTATTCAGATATATCACACATCTAAGTCTAAATCTAAATGAACGGCATTACAAATCGGAATTGTCAATCTTCACAATAAAAGAAATGATATTAACTTAACAGTAACAATGAGTAAAGACTAAATAGAAAATATTATAACACAAGAAAGCAACAGAACTTCTCTTGACTGGGCCCAGAGTCGCCAGAAGTCTCCGCTAAGAAATACTCAGAATATAAGTATGGATCAAACACAGTATTTGTTCATTAAAATAAGCAACATGGTTACATCATCACTGAGATAACAATATTATACGTCTCAAAAGAATAACTACAAGTTATGAAATTATGAACTCTGTGTTGTTTTGCCTTTCGGCCTTATATATTACATTTAGAAAATAAATAGATAAAAGTGAATCCTCGTATCAGGGGATCCTGAGGATTTCGCTATACATAATCTGATTTTGTCATGAAATAGCATCAGTCTTCCTGGTCTCTCATTGCCTTACCTGCCTCAGGCACTGTCTTTTTCCTTTTACGGCCTGATGTTGCTCTGTCAATTGAACAATTATTGTCAAATCCACGTCTTTTGCATATAAAGATAGCAAAAAGTCAATTTCTCATGCTAGATTTATCTAATTTGTTACCAAGTGCTTTTACCCAACTTTAGCTTTTATTTCCTTTACTTTGATCCATAAGCAAAGATAATCATGTGATGATAAATGTTGAATAAATCTATTTACAAAGAGAAAACATACCTTTTTCCTGACCCAACATACTTCCCAACTTACCTTGTTGCATGTCCTCATGCAATTAAATAGTTGATGTGTAGCTGAGTTAGGGAATAGGCAGGATATACCTCCTCCTTATAATTTCTAAAGCCATTTTTCTTCTTTAGTATAGAAAACGCCTGGGTAACATCTTGATCCTTCAAGTTGTAGTCACAACGATACTTCTATGGAGGATACCATATGATTGGAGTCATATACCGACATTCTATCCATTATGGCCCCATGGTTAAGACCATGTTACTGTACTTGTGGAAATGAGAAGAGGAAACTTTAAAGTTCCAGTATCCAAATGGTTCTCGATTTCTAATAGTAATGTTGGAGATTTCCCACCTTTGTCTAGCTGCAGACAATGCTTCCTCCTTAATCTCTTGGAAGTACTCCTTTCCAACTTGTATAATATCTGTGTGAAATGGCCCCAGTTGGCCCACAACACCATCTCACTTCATGAATTTCTTGTGTCTGACTGAGAGATGCAGACACTTAGTTGGTTGCCTTCTCATCCATAGGTCAATTCCTTCTTCGCGCTTCCTAAAAGTATTGTGAACCTTGGCCCACTTGACTTTATTAGTGGTAAAAGAGAAAAATGCCTGGAGTTGTACATCCCCTATAAAGGGGCCAGGGTTGTTGTCTCTGTCATCTTCCAGAAAGAAATTGTGCATATAAATTTTACAGAGGAGGCATTGTACCTACTCATTCTATTCTCTGAAGCACTTGAAAAAATCCAAGGTAGTCTTTATTTCCACAGACTTCCCAACCTTAACATCTTTGACTTTCAGTAGGAGGTATCTCTCCAAGAGGAATAAGGCATAATTTGTAGCAGGGTCTCTGCATGACAGGGTGTCTGAATAAAGAGAGAAGAGAGTTTCCAACTGTTCTTGAGCCTTTTGTAATTTGTCCAATGCTTTCTCAACCTTTTTCTGTTCAGCCCTGTATTGAGCAAAAGTCTCATCCTCGGTCACTATAAGTGCCTCAAACTTTTTCTTTAACTCTTGATGTATCCATAGGGGCATTGCCTTTTCTTTGTGTTGTGTTAATTCTTGTGGAACCTTTAGTAGTTCATTCTACAACCTCCAGATGGTTGCCTCTCTTATCAAAGGAATGTAAGCAAGTGTCTCCTCTGTTTGGGCTTCTCCATCCCGGGTTTCGATGGGATCAGTCTAAACAGTAACTTCAACTGCCTCTTGAATCATGAAATGACCAATTTGAATGTCCTCTTCAGCATCTATTTGAACAACATCATTTACGATAGGGTAGTCTGTTTGGGTCTCCTATGAGAAAACATAGTGGTCTTCAGTCTGCATTTCAGTGTCTTCTACAAGACATGACTCTACTTTCAAATTCCTCACTCTAATGGCTTCTTTTAACTACTGCCTTAGTTTCCCAATTATTCTCTTATGTTTTCTATACTTCTTAAGCATTTTTCTGAGCCTGTCCTTGTAGGATTTCTTTATTTTGGGACTTCCAACTGGTGGTGAGTTGACTGCATTGTCCTCTGGTTCCTGTACAGATGTTATTATGTCAACACTAGGGAGGGTTCCAACTAGAATTGTATCTCCTAATGGAGCTTCACCTTCTATCTCCTCTTTGTCATGGATTTCTCTTTCAGGACATCCCAATACAATGGTGTCTCCTAAACAATTGGCATTCTTATGGTTTTGTTCTGGGTAGGCCTCGTCCTAAGGGGACTTAGAAAGAATAGTATTGCCTGGTTAATTTACATCTCTCAGGGTTTCATCTGTAGGATTTTCTTCAGCTGGGGGGTCCACTGGACCAATATCTGATGTCTGATTTTCTTCTCTAATGACTTCCTCTTCATGCACCTCAGCTTCAAGGGGTTTTTCCACAAAAGGGATCGGTTCCCTCTGTTCCTCCACAGAATCAGTAAATGGTAGGGTTTGCTCACGACCAGGGTTGTCAACAGAGGCAGACTAGTTGGGGTACAATTCTGTTCTTCAACATTCCTGGATTGTTCTCTACCCTCACCAAATATCCCCATGTTCTCCAATCCCCTAGCCACTTCCTCCTCATAGTCATGCAAAGGGGAATTTTGCAGACTTGGAGGTGGTGTGTGGGATGGTCCAGCCTCATTTGTTTGAATTGGGATACGTTGTTGGCCTCTAACCTGCATGAAATACCTACATTTTGTTGGATTCAAGGGCACAGAAGAATTATTTGTTTTCAGTGTCCTTCTCGAACCTGGGGTTCTTGGCCCTTGTATCTCTGTTGTTGTGTTTTCTAGAGGTGGGGCCAAAGTAGGATTTACAATATTGTCCCAAGTTAACTGTTACTGGGCCAGTCCATGTATGAAAAGCAATTTAATCAGTCCATGGTGACTGAGGACAGTGTGTGAGTACTTAGCATTCCTAACTCGTCGAGCGACATCATGCAATAGAGAATTCAAATAAAACAACAAATTAACTGAAATTTTTTGTCTTAGGATGGCTAACAAGTTGAGTTGACGGGGCTTTACCCCATCCTGGCGACCATAACATGTGATATACCATTGCACGATGACTACCAACTCCTGCCAAGGTTGTCTTAACGCTAAAGGGTGAATCCCTTTCCCTATTCGGGCTAATTGCTCATCTGAGCCCTGGAACACTGCAATTGCATTGTGTAGAAGGACATGATTTTTTATCCATTTGGTTTCCTCAGCTAGAAGTCTAGTGACTTTAGCTATGATCACTTCAGAGATAGTTATATCCCTGCCTTTGACTATGGTGTTTCCATTCTACAAGTTCTGCAAGAATTCGAGTGTCATTTATTCGTGAAATCCCTACAATTTATTCAAATATTGTAGCCATCTTGCACACTCGATAATTGCCCGAGCCTGGTCTGATACCTTGGGTACTGATGGCTCATTTCGGATAGCTCTTCCTCCCATGGCTATTCTACCTATGACTGGTTCACTTGTATGCAATTGTTTTACACTTCCGCAATTCAGAGCAACAGCAAAGAACGTTAAAGCAATTAACAAAGAAATGACAATGTTTTGAGAATTAATATCATATTCAGTTAAGTCATTTGTCTCGTCAACCACACTTAACGCCAGATCATGAGTCTGCATGCCAACCATAATGGTTGTCATCCTTTCCCCAATCAGAAATACTTGCTAATTATTACGCATTCATAATCATCATGCAATCCTTACCCGAAAGCTAATTCAAATGATTATCACACAATTATCCATAGTTGTCACTCATTTCGTTCATACGCAGGTCATCCCCCCTCTCATGAGAAAAATGCATCCACGTCCTTCAAGCATGTGAAAAGAAAGTGAAAGCATTGACAATTCATAAATTTTGGTAACCAATCCAAAAAAACGGCTTGCTAATCGGTAAGGCAATTAAGGAAATACACATCATCAGATGTGAAATGGCCGAGAAAAAGAAATCAAAACAGATATTTTAATTCATTATGACAAAATATTTTCACCGTAAGTTGTATTGATAACAAAAGCATAATCGACAGTGTGTATTAATGATTGTCATAAAATGATTGGACAATTAAAATATGATGAATATATAACATAAGTTACCATGCCGGTCGGCTTGTAAGAGTGTTGTTCAAATGGGAAATTCCCTTTTGAAACAAATCCATAGGTGGTAATAAATATAAATCATTTGGAAGTGTAAGATGATACTCCAAACCACACGCAGAGCAGTTGTTGCTTGCAGGGGTTCCTAGCCTCGACAGGGTTGCTTTTCAACCCCACAAATGAGCCAAATTCATCCTGTTAGTATCTAGATGGTTCTTCTTTTTTTTTCATAAAGAGACCACTATGCTAGCATGGTGACCAGATGACCATATTGCCATTCACCAGGATATAACAAGTGATAAGGCTGGCTCGTGATGAGACCCCCTGTCCTTCTAACAGTTTTAATCATCAAGAAGGTCATCACCTTGGTTTGGTGGCAAAATTGGAATGTCCCTTGTTACATCCTTATGAGAATGGTAGGCTGGCTCGAGATGAGACCCCCTATCCTCTTTAAGACAATGTTTGATGCATTTTCATATTTCATTATTTCCATTTTTTCTTTTGAGATTTTTATTGTAACAAGAGGGAGGCTCATTTGCTCCTTAAGAGTGAGGGATGGTGTAAGAAGTAAAAATATGCCCATGAAGTTTTATACTCTTACCCCCATATCATCGTATCAATGGGATTTATCCATTTGAAAGTGTAAACATGAGCCAGTATGATTTGAAAATAGTGAATCATTGTATGATGTGTCCAAAGAAGAGATGTTTAGCTAGTCATTATAAAGATACACCATATCAATTATTGAATAAAGATAACCACCAAAAGGCTTCATAGGTCATAATGATATTATCATTACTGTTTTTGCTTATATTAGGCACAAATCCATTCAAATGGTGTTTATTCAAAACATAAAAGAAAAAAGAAAGGTGGCACAATGATTGGTAATATAAGAATTCACAGTTTGTCCTAAAAAAAACTAGAAGTGTGGTTCAATGGATTGAACAACAATCATTCAATCGATTGAATAGCAATCGTTCAATCATTTGAACAAGAAAAATTAGAAGAAAAAAACACACAAACGTGTTGTTCAATCGATTGAACAACAATCCTTCAATCTTTGAACAACAAAAATCACAAATGTAAAAGTGTTGTTCAATCGATTGAACAACAATCATTCAGTCGTTTGAATAGCAGAAATCACAAAAATGTAAAAGTGTTGTTCAATCGATTGAACAGCAATCATTCAATCGTTTGAATAGCAGAAATCACAAAAAATGTAAAAGTGTTGTTCAATCGATTGAAAAACAATCGTTCAATCATTTGAAAAGAAAAAACAAAAACGAGAAAGTGTTGTTCAATCGACTGAACAACAATTGTTCAATCGCTTGAACGGCAAAAACAAAAACAAGAAAGTGATGTTCAATTGATTAAACAACAATTGCTCAATCATTGGAACAGTAAAAACAAAATCGAGAAAGTGGTGTTCAAACGATTGAACAACAAAAATAAAAATGTAAAGTGTTGTTCAATTGTTTGAATGGAAAACAAAAAAAAACAAAAAAGTGTTGTTCAATCGTTTGAACAACAAAAAGCAAAAAATGAAAAAGTGTTGTTCAATCAATTGAACAACAATTGTTCAATCATTTGAACAAAAAAAACAAAAATGAGAAAGTGTTGTTCAGTCAATTGAACAAAAATTGTTCAATCGTTTGAACAGCAAAAACCAAAGGCGTAAAAGTGTTGTTCAATCGATTGAACAACAAAAAACAAAAAAATAAAAGTGTTGTTCATTTGATTGAACAACAATCGTTCAATCGTTTGAACAGCAAAATCAACAACGTAAAAGTGTTATTCAATCGATTGAACATCAACCGTTCAATCAATTGAATAACACTTATCAAGCACTCAAAGAAATTCTCATATTTACATGGTGATGCCTAATCTAAATTGCAATCAATCAAAGAAAATATATGCATTATTTACAATTTAAAGAAATCTCAATTTTTTGAAAGAAAAGTTGTTGGGTCATCACTCCCTACAGCCAATATTTGCATGGAGGGGTCCTCGCATTCCTGCTTGCAAAAAGACTCCTTGCTGACTGGTTTGTGATAGAGATGCACTCGATGCTTGTTCACCTTGAAAGAATGGCCAAATCCATCAATGGTAGTCAAGGTAAGAGTACCATTGCTATGCACTTCTTGAACCTCATAAGGGCCGAGCCATCTTGTTTGCAATTTGCTCGGAAAATCCTGCAATCTGGAGTCGTAAAGGAGTGCCCAATCCCCTTTTTGAAACATATTCCTCTTGATAAGGATGGCGTGCCACTTTTCCCTTTGTTGCTGAATGATTGTGGTTTGTTGCAAAGAGATCAGTCGAACCTCATCTAGTTCGTTGATCTATTGAAGTCATTTGGTTTGGGATTTTGTTAGATCCAACCCCACTTCCCAGGTTGTTCTTAGAGTCTTTATTTCGATTTAAATAAAAAAAATAGGTTCTTTTCCAAACATGAGTTGGTACAAAGAGTATCTAGTAGTATTCCTCCTAGTCATGTGATAGGCCCACAAGGCCTCTGGCAGTTTAGCATAGTCTCACCTGTGTGTTGAGACTGTCTTGGTCAGAATCACTTCAATGACCTTATTGGTGCTTTCTACCTACCCATTCGTCTACGGGTGATACGGGGAAGTGATCATGTGTGTAATATGATGGTTTCTGAGATTGGCAGTAATCTTGTGCCTTATGAATTTCCCTCCCCCATCTATGATCATTTCTCGCGGTAAACCATATTGCACAAATAACCCAAAAATGAAGTTAATCATAGCTTCCTTTGTAGCTCTTGGTAAATATATTGTTTCCGCCCATTTCGTCACATAATCTATGGCAACAGAATTTCCTTACAAACTTCAAATTCTAGCCCCCTTGATCACTATGATGAGTACTCAATTTATAGGAAATGGAGGTGGTTTTCTCATAAATGAGGGTATTGAATGGCCTTCCAAACTTAAAGTTAGTTTCCATGGAGAAAGGGATGAGAGGATATGAGATTAATGGATCCTTAGCCTATCCAATTTTGAGCTCATAGGAGGAGATAAGAGATGGGATCCTTCTAGAATCATCAAGAATGAAGGAATATTCCCAGAACCCTATGCAAATTTTGCTCAATCTCGCCTAGCACAAGTCAAAGAGAGCCTAAGTGCACTGCATTGCAGGCTAGAATGGGCCTGCCTACTCTATAGCATAGTTACCCCTGACCAAGGCTACGCTCATGTCCCAAGGAGGCATTTAAGCAAGGCTTCAGGCCAGGAAACTTCATAGAAGGAAGCATTCAATGAGTTAACTTGTTTAGGGCATGTAACAACTGAATTAGTGTTTGATGAGCCCTAATGGTACTGATATGAATGTCAAGAGTGATGTGCCCAAATAGACCTATAACAGGAATGTAGTCAGGGCATTACACAAGACAAATGGTAGTACTTTGTACGTGAATGTACCCCAGGGATAGGTGAAAGTTGTTTTGTCTTGGTCTTCAAGGGTGATCTGAATCTGATTGTAGCCGTTGAAACTGTCTAGGAAGGAAAATAATTGCTTCCCTGCCAAAGTATCAAGGACTTGATCGATGAATGGGAGGGGGAAGTGATCTTTCTGTGTTGCCTTGTTCAATTCCTGGTAGTCTACACAGATACGCCACTTCCCATTTTTCTTTGGGATGACCACCAATGGAGAGACCCATTTACTGTCTGAAATAGGATAAATGAAGTTCACATCCAACATCTTCTGTAATTATTCTTTCACAATGTCGTTGAGATGTGGATTCAATCTTCATTGAGCCTGTCAGATGGGTTGAGCATCCTTCTCCGTATAGATGTGGCGTGTATGTAGTTGTGGGTCTATACCCTTCATGTCAGGATAATCCCAGGCAAAAGCCCCTTTATATTTCTGTAAGACCTATATGAGCTTTTGCGGTTGACCACTATCCAGACTATCATTAACATTTAGAAATTTGCCTCATTCGATCTCAACAAACTTGTTGTTGTGAATGGCAGTCATCGGTATCCTTCAAAGGATCTTCCATGGCTTCATTATCAAGGATTGCTTTCAACATTTGACACTTTACATTGCTCACATTAGCTGGCTAATTGATAAAATTGTTGATAATGTCATCTTCAGTTTGATCTTTGAATTCCAATGCCTTTTCTACTGTGAGTGGTGAACGGATGCTTTCCTCCAGGTATGTTGGTGGTTGTTTACATATTTTTACAATGGGAAGACTTGGCTTGGCAAGAGGATATAACACAATATTTTTTACAGCATCCCCATTTCTAATAGTCATGTTGCCTTCTTGGCAGCCAATATAAGCATCAGTTGTCGCCAGCCAAGGTCGGCGCAGAATCAGAGGATGCCCATCCAATCGGCTCTTTGGTTTTATGAAAAGAAAATCTACTGGATATTCCCATGAATCAATAGAAACTGTAATATCCTGTAAGGTACCTTTTGGCCTTACCAACGATCAGCCAATTCTAATAAAGTGGTGGTTGGTTCCAAGGCTGTAATACCAAGTGCTTGACAAGTTTATGCTATTAAAATATTAATGGCTACACCCAAATCAACTTGTATTGGGAAAAGAGAGGTCATATATCTGAGCTATCACTATGGGATTTCCAGGATCTTCATACTTTACCGAAGTTTCCCATCCCAAGAGTAAATCAGATAAGGTTCCTACAACGTGAATGGTGGGTGAATTTTTTTCTTTCCTCACAGGTTTCTTTACACATATCTCTTTGATTGTTTTAGCATAGATGGGAATATCTTGAATGGCCTGGAAGAGAGGAATTTTAATACAAAGATTTTTTAGCTCCCCTACAAGATCAAAATCTGGATAAACAGTAGGTTTGGGTATCATTAACCCTTTTGGGAATGGGGGAGAAGTGGCTGTGAGTTTTTCAAGTTCTTCACACTGATTTGTCTCTTCCCCTTGGTTTAGTTCAGTATTAATTACAGGTGGTGGTTTATGTACAGGTGGGTTTTCAATTTCAATTGATGGTTGATCCCTATTTTCCCCAGGGGTGATGATATGCCTTGACCTCAATCTAAGTTCATTACATTACTTTTGCTCAATCTCATAATCTGAGATTTCGATAATTTGTACCAACTAGACCAGTCTGTTATTAGGATTTGGATTCAGTTGAGCTGGCAATTGAGGGCGCATCAGAGGTTGAAGATTTCGTTGTAGTGTATATGGAGCTAATAGTGCAGGTTGAGGCTGAGGACCTGTCCCCATAGGTGCATTAGATATCCCCAGCGGTCGTTGCCAATTTGTAGACTAGTTCGGATTTTGACAGTTGGAGGCAGGCCACTAGGATTGATAAGGATTATCTTGCCAAACATGAGTAAAAGGAGAATTTGGCTAGCAATTACCTGGAAAGGATTGAGTTGGCTAGGATGCCATAGGGAATGGCTGTGTTTGCCAATCTGGGTAAGGTGATTGGCCTTGCCATGTTTCCCCAAGGTTTTGTTGCTGATTAAACTATGAAGAAGGAAAGAACTAGGATGTGTCTTGTGACATACGTGTAGGTTTAGTCTGCCATTGTCGATGTTGGTTCATCAGATACACTGGCTTTGTTTCTTCTTCTGCTTCCTTTAATACTACTTTCAACCTCGGTAGTGATGGACTTTGTTCGGTGGCGTGATCTTTGGTATAGATAGTGCGTGTCTAGACCATGTCTAATGGACACTCCCATTGGTTGTGCTTCTTTCAAAAACGTGGATAGAAGATGGCCAAGTTTTGTTTTGTTAAGGCTTGCTTTTGTTTATCCTGTAAGATGTCCAGATGCATTGTGAGAGTGCCCAAGATTTCAGTCTTGAAATCTTCCACGAGGTTACCAATTTCTATCCATGTTACGCCTCGTGTGGTTTGCTTCCCATTCTCATGAAATCTCGATTTCCTTATCCTATGTGTTTTCTTCCTCGCGAACACCTTATACACAAGTGAATGATTTCATCATAATCTTCCTGAGAAATATCCCCTTTCCCCATTAAATTTAGAGTTTCTAACCATTCCTCTTTTATCCCTTTAATTAAGATAGCTCTTAGGACTTCTTTAGGTAAGGTGGTGTGTAGATATCTCTGCAAATTATAATTAAACCATTCAACATACTCTTCTAGAGTTTCATTATCTTTTGCAATCATCTTAAATATTTCATCTTTTAGCTCCCTAGTCTTGCAAAAGTCCTGGTATCTTGTGAGGAAGGAGGTTTTCATATCATCCCAAGAATTAATAGTTCGTCCACCCAGACCCATGAACCATCTTAAGGTTTCTCCTTTCAGAGTAGAAGGGAACAATTTTAGCTTTTTGGGGTTGGTGGTGTAGTCATACCCTCTGCAGAGGACATTAAACTCAGACAGGAAGGCATCAGGATCCTTTGTGATCGTCCTGTGAAAAGATGGGATGCTCGATAGAGGAATAGCCTTCATGGGGGCAATGGCCACTTGATCTACTATGGGATATTCCAATGTTGAGGTTTGACCTTGAGGTGGTTGGTTTTCCATTTGGTCAAAGATGTGCCAATAACCTTCACGTATTTTAGGGGGTGCTTTTTTAGTAAGAGAGGGATTAGCAACCCAAGCTGGCTTTACAACACTACCCAGATCTGGGATCACAGGATACCCCTGTTCAGACAGTTGTGGTTCTGCCCTAGCAGTTCCACTGGTTTCTCCTTCTCCTTCTCTTAAGTTACATGATTTTCCCTCTTGTAGAGGATCAGAATGTAAACTTGTTGTAGCTTGAAGACTCTGTTCAAATCCTCCAATTTGGCTTTCAATCTCAAGGTAAGCTACAAATGGTGAGCCTCCTGCTTGAGGGATTACAGTAGGACTTTTTCCAGATATTGCCCGAAATCCTACTGATGCTTGAGACTTTGCTTTTCTTACGATTTCGTCTATAAAGGCCATTCTCCCAAGGTTCACCGATCCTTTGGGATTTTTGGATATAGGTGGGGGGTTCTGCTCTTTTTCTATCTTTCTATTCCTAGTCATTCATAAAAACCAATTCCTATTTAACCTCTAAGCTTTTGTTGAAAAGCGGATTGGTAAGCAAGCACTTTACTTGCTAGGCACGCAGGTTCTTACCTTTCGTTTTTAAAACCCAATTCTTTCACAACAAGATAAAAAGGAAATCACTTTGGAACACTCTCCCTGGCAACAACGCCAAAATGTTGGTGCACTAAGATGTATTTTTACAAACAGTCTTAATTCCTACATTAATTGTCAACCCAAGGTAATTATTTCTATCTCAAGAGTGTCAAAAATATATGTGCAGTGAATTCATAGGTTATCTAATGATAAATCATTGCAATCACTAATAACTATTTCTTCAACTCGCTCCAAACAATGTTGAAAGAAATAACTATGGAAGAAATAACTCTTAACACACTATGCAACTCTATTTAACTTATTCCAAAATCAAACGAATCTGAATGCAAATGCAAAGAATCACGCTTGGAAATATTCAAATAGAATTAAAACTAACTCACTCAATTAGCAAAGAGAACTGTAACAACTGCATGGCAATGATAATCTATAGCAAATCCGAATTGAACAGCAAATCCAATTGCATGGCAAATCCTAATTGAACAGCGAATCTCAATTGAACATCAAACGAGCATATAATGATAAATGATATCTAAACATCAAATGACTTATATAAGCAAGTTATAGAAATTGATCAATGCTACCTCTAAGATCTATGATAACATAACTCGGAATGGACAAAAATCTACTACTGAAACTAACATAACCAATCCAATCAAAGCATTATTCGGATATATCACACAGCTAAATCTGAATCTAAATGAACAACAGTATGAATCAAAATCATCAATCTTCACAATAAGAGAAATGATATTAACTTAACAATAATAATTAGTAAAGACTAAATAGAAAAGATTATAACACAAGAAAGTAGTAGAACTTCTCTTGACTGGGCCCAGAGTCGCCAGAAGTCTCTGCTAAGAAATACTCTAAATATAAGTATAGATCAAACGCAGTCTTTCTTCATTAAAATAAGCAACACGGTTACAGCATCACTGAGATAACAGTATTATATGTCTCAAAATAATTATTACAAGTTATGAAATTCTAAACTCTGTGCAGTTTTGCCTTTCAACCTTATATATTACATTTAGAAAATAAATAGATAAAAGCAAATCCTCAGGATCAGGGGATCCTGAGGATTTCACTAAACATAATCTTATTCTGTCATGAAATAATATCAATCTACCTGGTCTCTCATTGCCTTGCCTGCCTCAGACACTATCTTTTTCCTTTTACGACCTTATGCTGCTCTACCAATTGAACTACTATTGTCCAATCCGCGTCTTCTGCATATAAAGATAGGAAAAAGTCAGTTTCTCGTGCTAGATTTATCTAATTTGTTACCAAGTTCTTTTACCCAACTTTAGTTGTTATTTCCTTTACTTTGATCCATAAACAAAGATAATCATGTGATGATAAATGATGAATAAATCTATTTACAAAGAGAAAACATACCTTTTTCCTTACCCAACACTTTTCAAGAATGTTAAGCTGGTGTTTTAGGATGATGTGCTTATATGTGTTATGTATATAAAGAATAGATGTCCATATCATGTTATCAGAAACAAGACTCCCTATGAAATGTGGTATGGCCACATTCCTTTGATGAGACATCTTATGGTTTTTGGTTGCACCTATTATGCCTTCATACCTAAGGAATAGAGAAACAAACTCGATGCAAGGAGTTACAAATGTATCTTCTTGGGGTACTCAAATACCTCCAAAGTATACCATCTCTATGATGGAGTGAATAAGAAGTTTAAAATATCTATAGATGTGATATTTTCTTGAATCTTCCAAGACCGACAATGTTTTTGAGCGGCAGCATGATTTCTTGCATAGATTCAGACATGTAAAGTCTTTTCAAGATTTTGATAATGAGATTCCACATCTTGAAGGGGAGATCCCTATACTGGATCAATCTATGGAATCTCCTTCTGAAGCACTCTCTCTCCCCCACATGAAGCTCCAGCCACTAATCAAGATGACACTTTGAGTGATGTGATTGACATAATTGGGAGGCTAAATCTTGATTCAACCTCATCTCAATCAACTGAGCAACCTGGGACATCTCATAAAGGTCCTACATAATGTCTGACAAAGACACTTGAAAGTGTTTGTCCTGATGAGGTTAGAAATACTAGAAAAAGAAGCTCAACCAGACAAAATGGAGGTGATGTAGATGATCCTAATTCACCTATTGATATGGATGTTTCTTATGATTGTGAACTAAATTTGTCTACATATTTTGAACCAAATTCCTTCAAAGAAGTCGCTTCTCGTGATGAATGGAAACAATCAATGCAGAAAGAATATTATGCTTTGATAAAGAATGGCACCTAGAATCTGGTTGATCCTCCATTCAGAACCAAACCAATAGGCTGCAAGTGGGTATTCAAGAATAAGTATAAATTAGATGGCTCACTTGACAAGCATAAACCTTAGCTTGTGGAAAAATCTTTTGCACAAAAAGAAGGGGTCGATTATGAGGATATTTTTTTCCCCATAGCAATGTGGGCTACCATCTGGGCACTCTTTCCTTAGAAGCTCAAAATGATTGGAAATTCCATTAAATGGATGTAAAAACTTCTTTCTTGAATGGAGATCTGAAATATTATGTTTTCAAGTCCCAACCAAAAGGATTTTTTTAAAGGGTCAGGAACACAAAGTATGCAAGCTTGTAAAATCCTTGTATGGCCTCAAGAAAGCACTGTGATCATGGTACGAGAAGTTGAATGAGCATCTTATGAAACTCAATTTCAAACATTATGATCTTGATGATGCAAATTTGTTTGTCAAGAAAGTTGGAAAATAGTTGTGTATCTTGTGTTGTATGTATATGATCTTTTGATGAGAGAGAACAATGAGAATTACATTACATCCATAAAGAATGAACTGAGAAAAGGTTTTGAAATGACAGATTTGGGATGTGTTCACTATTATCTTGGTATTGAAGTAATCGAGCATCCAAAGTTTATATTCCTCTCTCAGAAGAAGCACATTGGATATATGTTGAATAGGTTTGGCATGGCTGAGTGTAATCCTTTAACTACTCCAATGGAACAAAATTTAAATCTCACATCCATTGAAGGAAAAGAATTTGAGGATGCAAAAAAATATAGAAAACTCGTAGGAAGTCCCAACTACCTTACTACTACCAAACCATACATTTCATTTGTTGTTGGAATCCTCTCCAATTTTATGTAAAATCCTTGTGAGGGTCATTGGTATGTTACAAAAAGAGTTCCTAAGTTCTTGAAGGGAACTCAAGACTTTGGACTCAAGTATACATGGGTGGGTGACTTTAACTTGATTGAATACTCTGATTTAGACTTTGATGAAGATAAAAAAACTGAAGTATCTGTTATGAGTCTTGGATCAGGAGTTGTGTCCTGGAGGTCACACAAACAGTCAGGTTCTAGCATATTCCACAATTGAGGCAAAATATGTGGCAACAACTGAAGCAACAAAGGAAATTGTGTGGCTCAGGAAAATTCTAGAATATTTGCAAGAGAAACAAGTACATTAAACTCTTTTAATTGAAAACACTTCTGCAATAAATTTTGTCAAGAACCCAAAGTTCTATGATCGAATGAAGCACATCAATACAAAATACCATCTGATTTGACATCATGTTGAGGCCAAAAAAATCCACCTACGGCATTGTTCCACAAATGAGTAGATTGCAGACATCTTCACCAAAGCGCTTGAAAGGGAAAAGTTTGAAATATTTAGAATGATGCTTGGACTCACCAATGTCCCTTTAGATTAAGGGGGGGAATGTTGACACCTAACCTTTGGGATTAGGAAAAATTTTGTAAATATTGTAAATAGCAAAAAATAAAGAAAGTTAGAAGACAAAGAGACATTGGGATATGAAACTCAATAGTCTACCCCTCCTTGTATATATTCATATTCTCTCTTAATGCAAAAAACAATTTGATCGGATTTACAAACCTGTCCTAACAAGAAAGACACTTAGAATAATCATATTAGGTAAATGGGAGTAGTAAACATATGATGGGATGATAACAAGCACAATCCTTAGACATTTGTTTTCCTTTTTATGGCATGTGAAGCATCAAGGGGCTCGCATAAGATTATTGAACAAGTTTAATTTGAAGACAAGGGTAATGTGTAGCACCTTGGATGAATGGGTGAGGGTAACATGTAATCGTGTAGAGAGGCACCCATTAGAATGAGTTGAATTAGCTAGAGTGGGCATGGTGGGACAACACATGATTCAGGTGAGCACAAAGAAGCACAGATGGCTATTGAGACGGGTTGGGCCAAACTATCATTTGGGAAAAGTATGTAATATGGAACATTGACCCATTCCAAATGGAAGCATGCAACCTTCTTCAATTTGGAATGATTGCTTGTAAATACGACAAGAGATTTGGCTAAGGAAACAAGCATTTGACCAAGTACCATTTGGATTATAAGTGCTAATGTGAGATGAAGAGTTGGTGAAGGAGTTAGAGGGGCAATGCATAATTTTCTATGGGTTTGGATAGTATACAATCACCTAATGTCTAGCATGATTGGGTGGGTCATTGCACAAGTCATGACACAATTTTATTACATGACAAAGTGTAGGGATATAAGTTATTGTTAGTCGGAGGCAAAGATAAGCATGCAAAAACAAGACAAATAAATACACAAGCTTTAGCTTGAATATAGAATTTTTATTCATTAATTATTCTCTCATAGACATCCACTGAGCTACGACTAATATCTCTTCTTGGTTCACATTATAATGGACCAAACACAGGTATATAAACACCAAAATTTTTAAATATGGAATCATGCAAAGTCTAACTTTCCTTTCCTCATCCAAACTAAGGCTTCATGCTTTAACTAAACTTTTCTAACTTTCATTTAACTTAAAAAACATTTTTCTTTTTCTTGACTTAGTTTAGTTTTTCTAGACAAAGCATTAACCTTCTAACTCCGGCTCACTTGACTTCCAATATTAGACTCGAATTTCTTTCCTTATCTTAACTCTCCTCTTCATGCATTTCATGTATACAGGAGTAATTACTATTTCTAAAACTCCCCCTTAATTATGAACATATGAATCAACCTTAACTTAATCGTGACTCAACTATGCATGCTACACTTGCAATAAAAAATTAACCCAAAAAAAAAATTTACAATGCGGTTTTTTTAGTTTTTCATTTCTTCCATATTATATACCCTTTAAAATGCTTCATTTTCAGTTGCACTTTCTTGATGTATGCTCCATATTTATTCACTTGCTGCTACTACAATTTTTCTTTTACTTATTTTATATTTGTTCTAAAATACAATTTAAGCTTTCAGAGCCTATCTTCTATAGCTTCCTATTGAAATATTTGTTCACTCACGGACTCTACCACAACTCTTCATCTTCAAATGCTTCTTCCGCTTCATATTCCTGATCTTCTTTCTGTCATATTGCTTGATAATAGAATTTTATCTCTTCTTGACTCCATTGTTGAAGGGTTGTTTCAATGCTTTCCTCTTCGTCTTCAAAAACTTCCATACCCTTTCCTACATCATTTTCTTCATCTTCTCTTTCAGGTATAACTATAAATGGATTGTTTTCCTATCTACTTGCACACTCAAAATAAATGTTAAAAACATCTTCATTATGCTATGTAGTGAGACATTTCTCTTCTTCTTATTCTTTCTTCTCTGACTCTTCAACTACATTGATGTTATCTTCCATTTTTATGTTGTTAATGGATATTCTCATCAAAAACCCATGAATCACTTTATCCTCTTCTTAATCATCAATTGTTGCTAGATCGTGCACTACTTCATGAGAAATTTTAACTTTTTATTCATAACTTACTGCTATAGTGGTAGCTTCAACCTTCAATTCTTCATCAAACATAGCACTTTCCATGTTTCCAAAACAGTGTTTTTTTCAAAAAAGAGATCACAAATTTCATCAACATAATTTTCATCCACTCTAGGGTGAGATATTTGAGCATGAATATGCTCATTAACAATTTCAACTTCACCAAATTCATCATTTGTTGTTGGATTCATGAGAGATGCACTTTTAGCTCTACAAACCATTACTTCATATGAAATTTTGTCTTTGTTATTCTCAAACTTAAATGCCTCAAAATCTTATGCAAAGAGGTCATCATCAACTACAATCATACCGACTATATCAAACATGTTATTCACTTCTTTATTGGAATATTCACCATCATCAACAAGGTCTATTGTTGGATTCACCAATTCACAACTCACTTTGCAATCACTATCCACATGTGTCTCGTCACAATGGGATTCACCATCATTTATAGTGGGGTTCTCAAGCATCTATATACTCTTGCTCTACTTGACACATAAAGGCTTCAACTTCTTACTCTACAATATTTTCTATGTCCTCTTCATCCATATGCATGTCTGCATGATGGGTTTCACTTTTATAGTCTTTGTGACCATCATCCACATTTGAGTGGGATTATCCAAGATTTGTTTTCCTCCTAGAGTCACACTCATTTAATCTCAAACATGCAATTGACTTTCTATTGATTCTTCAATAGACTTTAATATAATTTGATGCTTTATGTCACTTTCCTTTATACAAAATTTTACTTCCAGGGTCTTACATGCCTCCTAGGAAGATGTAGCTTTTGCTATCTTGCACAAGGACTTCTCATCCATTTCATTTTTTATAAGATCCAATAATAAAGCATCAAATACTTCATCATATGAGTTATTAGACTGATACTCAATCACTCCTTACATCGAAGAAAAGTTTTCATTCCGACAGTTCCCAAAAAATAATTTTTTTACCAGAAAAATTTGGAAGTCTTACCATATCTATCCTAATCCATTCATCCTTGAATTGTTCTACTTCATCTACTTATCTTTTAGATGCCCCAATCTTGGTGATAACCTCTATGAGCTCTTCGAAATACTTTGGCTCTTCCTTTCGATTTCTTTTCTCGGTTTGCTTTAGTCTTGCTTTGTGACCCATGACTATTGTCTTTCTTTTGTCTTTTGTCTTTTTTCCTTATCATTTCAACCTTCTAGATATGAGTGTCACATACACTTGTTTATCTTTAAAACTAAACATTTTAACCTTCACTGTAATGGTGAATCCCAAAAACTATTAGCGACTTTGCTAAGCTCTTCTACTCAAATTCTTATGGAGGCTCGTGGCTACAACTTATAGTGGAGATTCCTTCTTTGGTCAATGGTAATGGCTCTTTCCTCTTGATATGGTGGTGGCTCTATAGGCTACTCGCCCTAATCTTTTAGTAGTTGGGTTTAAAAACTCTCAACGAGCTCTAGTTTCTACTTATGGACCAATGGATGCAAGCTTCAATTTTTGGGATACTCATAATAGCCAAGACTCGTAGTGGAAGTAGCTCATGATCTTCTTAACTCCTTTGGTTCTTTGAACCTTGCTAAACCTTGCTATGATACCACTTATTATTTAGAGGTAGAGATAAACATGCAAACACAAGACAAATAATTACACAAGCTTCTTCTTGAATAAAGAAGTTATATTCATTAATTATTCTCTCATTTACATCCACCAAGTCGTCGATATTCTCTCTTCTTAATTCACATTACAATTACCCAACCATGAGTATATAATCACTAAACTTTCTAAATATGGAATCATGCAAACTCTAACTTTCTTTTCCTCATGCAAACTATGACTTGATGCTTTAACTAAACTTTTCTAACTTCACTTTAACATAAATTGACATTTTTCTTTTCCTTAACTTAACTTTTCTTGATAAGGCATTAACTTTTCAACTCTGACTCACTTGACTTCTAGTATTAGACTTAACTTGCTTTCCTTAACTTAACTCTTCATACATTGCATGCATATGAGAGTACTTATTATCTCTATCAAGTGAAACGATCTTGATCTATGACAAAGTTGTGATCTATGGCAGTAAATCAAAAAGGAAATTTGGGGATACGCTTGTATGACTTATGTGCTCTTATCATTTTTAAATCGTTATACGATACTATAGTTCACTTGGTTGTAACACATTTGAATATTTGACAATTGTTAGGCCAATTCGGTTGTTGATTCTATAAGATTAATTTCATTCATATCATTTGCATATTGGTTATGTTAAGGCATAATTGCATGGAATGATTATCTACATATTTCAATAAGTATTAAACTTATGAATTTTAATAATCGTGAAATATAAAAGGTGAAGTGTAGCATGGAATCATGTAGTTTCAGATTGAGAAAATTGATGAGATGAAATGAGTCACGATGCACCACAAACCTATAGTGATGGGCCATCTGGGTGTGCTAAGTCAGCGTCCAATGTGGGTGACTACAGGGGCATGAGAATGGATTTTTAGGTTAAATTAAAGTTTATGCTAGAGGTACTCTTTCAACTTCCTTCATAATTTATTTATATATCTCTCTATTAAGTGAGGAAAATAAATCACGTAGTAGGTATTCCCTAGTTTGAAATGATATCAATTACTAATATTACTTGGTTTCTTAAAAACACATTAATGATTTTCTAATTACTAGTTGAAAATATTACCAACATATTACTACCTAACAATAATTTAATATCAAAAAATATTAAACTCCATTTTGTATTTTTTTTTTACAATATTAGAAGAATTTTTTTTTACAATAAGAAAAATTTTAAATACTAAAATATTATCTAAGAAATAATTAAGTTATTGTTAATCATCTATTTGATATATTTGTTCAATAGTGAAAAGAAAATTGAGATATGAGTATAAGACATATGCAAGAATCAAATTTCTAACTTTTCATTTAGAAAGAAAAAATAAAGGATTAAAATGCATATATTGATCAATTTGTATTTTAATTCTTTTGGATTTCTTTATATGTGTGTGTGTGTGTGGAGAAAACAATTAATAAAATATTTAATTGTTTTTATCGTTATATTGTATCTAATTTTTTGCAAATTTATATCAAAGTTCTAGTTGAAGTAATTTAAAATTTTTCACATATTTTAAAAAAAAACAAATAATTTTATCTCATGGAGTGTAACCTAATTGATAATTTCCTTGTTTTGAAGTTTTATGTAAGAGCATGAGATTCAAAGTTCAAATCCCTGTGAGTTATGCCAACCAAAAAATAATAATTTTATATTTAATTAAAAAGAGGATTAATGAAAAAGGAAAAATATAATATAAAAAAGAAATTGATGTGATTAAATTTCATGTGGTTTGAATATCTATTTTTAAAAATTTAAAATATAATTATCCCTTATCGAATCACAAAATCTCTATGCAAACTTCCTGAGTGCTACGACAAACAATTGTCTCTAATTGTATCAACAGAAGTCGAAGGGACAAAAGAAGAATTGATGTCCGTGAAATCTTGCCAGGAAAAGTTGTCACATTCCTTAGAGTCGACTAACCCTATAAAACAAAGATCCCAACAAATTATTTTAATTATATAAGATAACGTAAGTGGTAAGTGAATAGCAGCCTCGACATAGGCGTGAGATAGTAGTAGGCTACAAGTTGGTAGACTTAAGGCACATTATTAGAATCAATTTTGCAGGTGTTAGATAATAATGTCTTAAATTGATATGGTTTTGTCTTAATTGTTAATTGTCTTAAATGAGTTTTGTCTTAATTTCCATTGCGTTAAGTGGTCATTGCCTTAAATATAAAGTTTTGTCTTAAAATATTTTTGTCTCAAATTGTTTTTGTCTTAAATATAAAGTTTTGTCTTAAAATATTTTTGTCTTAAACTAGTTTTGTCTTAAATATAAAGTTTTGTCTTAAAATGTTTTTGTCTTGCATTGTTTTTGTCTTAAATATAAAGTTTTGTCTTAAAATATTTTGTCTTAAATTTTATATTTAAGTCAATTCAAGTGATAATAAATTTTAATGCTTAAATTTTATATTTAAGTCAATTCAAGTGATAATAAATTTTAATGCAAAATAACTAAAATAAAAATTGACTTTTTCAAACAAAAGATTTATTTTGTCTTAAAAGTGTCATTCATGTAGTAGTTGCAGAGGACATAAATGTAAAAAAATCACAACAGTGAGGCACAAATATTAAGTGCTCATTACTTTAACCACATGAAACCATGTAATTTAATACAGACACTACAAAATTAGTTCAATCACTAAAATATGGTTTCATACAAAACATTGCACAAGACGAGCTTATCTTGGATTTAGCTGAAGATGGCAACTAAGTTGAGATGGATTTTTCCAAGGATGAACAACATCTTCCAGTTGAAACAGGGACTCCATAGGTCCTCTCACCACCACCCACCAACCCAAATGGCATTCAACTAGATGCATAGGGAATCTAGAGGCTTAATGCCTCCACCCTACAATTGTTCAACAACCAATAACACCAAGGAATCCAAAGGCTTTACCTCCACCCTACAATTATTTGAAAACCAATAAACCCGGGGAGTTTAGAGGCTCCAAATCCACCATGAAATGTGAAGGACAAGGGTTCCACCCACGAGGGGAATCCAAAACTCACAACAAAGGAATTTTCTCCTGAGCCCTACTACTTTTCCAAAACAAATGTAAGGGATTCCTCTTAGCGCTATAGTAGCCCCAAATTTTCTCCATGCTACATGAATATGTCTTCAAAATGTCTTTTTTCCCAAAAGAAAATGTACGGTCACTTCCTCTTCTCTATGCTTATGGTGTTTTTTTAATCAAATGTGTGTTCTCACTGTTTTAGAGTGTTGGTATCTTCTACCAAAAACATGTGTTGTTTTTCCTGAGCATGTTCATTGTATATCTTCCTTCCCTTTTTATTTTTGTGATTCACTTTCTCTATGTACAACTTTGTCCTATGTTTACAATCAACATGTTATTTCCTATTGATTTTTTCGACACAACCTCTATTTCATTAACCCTCTTGTCTTGTTTTTTTTCCTTTTTTTCTTGTTCCTCTTTTCAATAAAATATGTGCCCGTGTCCTTGTTTGCAGACCATAAATTTTTAGGCAACAAATTATTAAAGCACATCAACCACCAAATTTTAATATTTGTCCCAATTCTGTCTATTTTTCTTGTAGAAATTAAACTAGGCATTCCAAGCAAGTCACCATTCTCTGCCCTTGAAATTTGTGTCCTATACTTGGCCCATATTTGTTTTTGAAATACAAAATAACATAAAATGTTTACATCATGTTCATGATAGCAATTATGACTAGGGTTGTCACAATAACCCACTGAGGGTTAAAAACCACATCAAATGAATAGGGAACACATTGACCAGGTCCGATACCACTTGTAGAGTCAGTGACCAAAGTTTTTGACCCTTTAAAACCCTACTCATTCTCGGAGGAGGAAATTGTGGTTGGAAATCTTGGATTAGAACTCAAAGGGTCCATATGATCGCCACTATCAGACTTCCATGCAATGTGGCCCTCCACATGCGTCAAGCGAGATTCAATCTTGTCTAAAAAAAAATTTGGTTCCTTAGCATGTGTAAATTATTTATTCTAGGGAGGAGAAGACATTGTATCTCTCCACTTGCTTATCCTTACGAATCAAGCATAACAACATTTTCATTTTCCAGTGCGCGGCAGCTAAATTCAAATATTGCTTCTTCCTACCCCTTGTGTGACCAAGTTTAGGAACCCATTTTGAAATATCCTTAAGGAGTTCTAAGTCAGAATGGGCTTGGTGCTCAATCCCTACGTGAGTCTCCTACTTCCTGATTTCCTTTCTCATCTTTGGAAAAACAACATTAAAATAGGTGGTTGCAAAATTGTGGGAAAAAATCATTTCCCCTCACTACCCTTGAGGGGTGTTTCCACCTTCCCCTTGTCAAAAATGCATTATTTATCTAAGAGGCATAGTTTTGATGCAAGAGGTACACTTAGATATTCCACTGAATATCCCATGACCTTCAAATAAGAAAGATAAGATACAACACGAACCACCTTCAGGAATTGTTAGGGATTTTATATGTCGTTGCATTCCCTAAATTAAATTGTCAACTGGAGTTCATAAAATTCAAGTTGTAATGCATTCTGGTTCAAATTCAAACTTACCCTATATAGTTCTAGTACAAAATTAAGTATGCAATGCTCAAATCTATGTCTAATAATCACATCCAAAATTGTTGAAGTGAAAAAGCTTATTTCCTTGTAATCTAAATTACCATTAACGAGATCTATTTTCTATTCAAAACTCAAAGCACTATTATGTTCTTAACTATGATATATTTAACTCAAAAACTCATTCACAAATAAAATGGACAACTATCACTAATTATGTTCTTAAAACAATTTAGCATTAACCCTATTCAGAACCAATGCACAAGATAATCCCCGCAGTCCTATGAACCAAGAGTAAACTCAAAGATAACTAAAATCAATCCTTATGTGCCACTTAATTCAAAGCAAACTCAGCATTTAAAAGACATAACTAATGATTTCCTAACTTAGAAGTAATCTGAATCAACACACACAACTTCAAGTTATTTAATGGTGAAAAAAAACAAATCTAATTAAATATTCTTATGAAATCAAACAAATAATCAGCTATCTATTCAAATTTTTATTGCACTATGATTCAAGTAAATCCCACACAGGAAATCAAACAACTATACTACAAATGACATACAATTCCTTAAGCATTAACACACATTATATTATAAAAATGATACTTTGTCTCTAATCTATTCTGAATATTCAAACGAATCATAAGATACAGGATTCTCATGCCATTGATGTATAAATTCATAAACAACGAAAAACTTCCATTCAATACAAGAGATTCAATTTAAAACATAAGAATTTACTCCTTCAGAAATTCATTTTAAATCAAAACTTCATTTTCCATCATTCATGAATTTGGAAGAGTAATCACATAGTTAACATGCACATAGTATGCTCATAACAATGTTCCATGGCTTTTGAAGACTCAAAAACATTACACTTGTTATCGTTAACTCAGATCTACGAAAACATTTGAAGGAAACTTAAGTACGAAGTTAAGTGCAAGAATTCTGTAAGTCACTAACGAAAGAAAATGAGAAATTAAGTGTCGTTCTATCTATTGAATCGAAACACACTTCCTACACACTAAAATGGTTACAGGACTCAGTCAAGGTTCGTGGTGGGCCCTTGCCACAACCTAGAGAAAGCCTAAGCTAATTCAATACTTGCATATTAAAGAGACATGAATGCTTAATAAGAGTAAATTTGAGACAATTATTATATTAAAACTTCAATAAAACATCAGTTCAAGAGTTCAATCTTAATAGAACAGAATCAAAGAGTGTCATGCCACAATCACCAACTCATCCTAAGCGTGTATCTTTGCATGGACATATGTTTGTAACTTTACATACAAAACATTAGGCCTTTTAAAGAGTTCATGCTGATCAAATAGTTACAATTGATTGACTAAGGAGAGTAAAAATATTTGGGATTTAAACTAAGTTAAGCCAAGTGAAATCTTCAAGATTATTTCTCCCATATTGTAACTGAACTTGTCCCAATCGCGGCACTATCCTTTAACAAAATAAACTAATTCCATATTCAAGAAGAAGAATGACTATTCTGGGGTGCTAATGGTTTATTGGTTGCCCACAGCTGAGTAGAGTATTGATTTAAGAGAAAATTTGAGTACAGAATGGTGGTTCCAAAAATGGTTGCTTGATGCATTGTTGGATTGTGCGTTGGACCATTTGATGACATTTCCATGTACTCCAAATGTCTGTGTATATTAAAGAGTCCTTTTATAGATTAGTCAATTTGAATCAAGAGTTATAAATATATTTGACATCTAGCTAAACCAAACAAATACATACGAAAATAGCACTTATTAATAAATATTACCTCCACTATACAATAACGCAGTTTAACTAGTGTGGAATGTTTTAGGGTAAAAAAAGGGGTAAAGTAACGTAAATGATAGAAAAAACAGTGGGTTAAGATGTGGAAAAATGGTACAGAAGTAGGGCCCAACATCCCCCCATGCTAGAGGAAATGCATGTCCTCGTGCAGCTGTCATTTTAAAACTTCAACCAATCATCAAAAATTAGGCCATCCCTTCCTTCAAATTCTCGTCGCGCTTACTAAGACTTCCAAACCATGGTTTTTCTTCATTAACGGTTGTCGAAATCTCAGGGCTCGCTCATGGGCACTAAGCCTCTTCACAGGTCTCTGTTGTTTCAACTTCCAACTAATAAGGAGCTTGTTCCTCAAGATGATCACATCGTTCTTGGAGACTAATGATAGATTCATGTTCCGATATTGCTAATTAACCGACTACACATAACGAAACAACATCTTATACTTATGAGCCTTTTCCTTACGCTTTGCATTCTTTTTCTGTAAATTATCCACCAGTGGTTGTAAATCTTCGTCACCACAAACCGAGGTATTTTCAGCAGGTATTATCTATTGTCATTATTGAAGAAAAGTGTAACTAGGTTTGGTATTTGTAAATGTAATTTTGATCTTTGTACTTGTTAAGAAAAAAAATATTATTTTATAAATTATTTGATTGGGTTTCTTTCTCATTCCATAGGCCTAGGAAATTCAAAGACTCAAATTCATGTGTAACAATATCTTCTTTAGCATATATTCAAAATGTATACTAGTCTAGAACAACACTCCAAGACAAGCACAAAGAAGTTTGTCGGGAAAACGACGAAGAAAACAATTAAGTTGTCCTCAAAATGTATATTGAAGAACAATCATGTCGGCTCAATGAAAGTGACATATCTATTCATGAATACAAATCGGCATACCTACAACATAAACCACTATATATACCTCGCTAGGGTCACCATAGGAAAGACATATTCGAATACCTCTAAAACTTCATATGGTGCAGGAATATCAGTCAACTACAAGAGGACAGACACTTCGGATAAGTAACTCAGATTCTCTTGGATGGGTATAGGGATATAATTCGCATTACAAGAGGACACTATCTCACGGAAAACTTCAGTGAGCAGATTACAGTCTCGGCCTAACTATGATGATAATCTTGATGCAACAGTGTTTCCAGGAAAACTAGTGTCTATTCAAATCTACAAGTCCCACTAAGACGGGTAGCTATATTAGAAACAAACAATTCAAAGTAACCTATGTTTTCCTTTATGGGAGATAGATGAGAGAGAAGCAGACAGCACCAACCTTATTCTTTCGCTTGGCTCCTTGCTTATTTCCTCTCTCCTTTGATAGAGCTTCGCCACTCCTTTCTCACTTGTCCTGCTTCAAAGAACACCTGTAGAGGCAAAGTAGCAAAATACCATCAAAGCATAGAGATCTATGATACCATAAACAATGTAGAATAGCGCCCACGCTGTAAATTTAGTCACGCCCAAGGAGTAGATTATAATCTAGAGGCCCTTGGACTACCATCACGTTCAAATGAATGGTTTTCCTTCTCAAAGTTATAGGCAAATTTAGAAGGATCCCTAACAGTCGACTGGTTCCTTTATTGAAGCCTGAAAAATTTTGAATCTCAGGAAGAAGCGATGGCGAACCAAGCACTTTCCAAGTAGTTGAGGAAGGGATACTCATAGAAGCCCCTTCATCTATAATAGTGCCAGCCATGATCATTCTGTAAGCTTGTACTATGATTCGGAATGGTACATTAGATGGAAGGCGGGGTCCAGCTAGTAGATTCCAATCAAAGGAAACGACTAAATTGCTTGGAGGAGGGACCGAATAAACGGCCGAGTGAATCTCTTGAAATGGGGAACTTCCCTCCTATGGTAAAGGAATAGGTAGATTGCCCCCATGTTCATCAGACTCTATGTTAACAAAAAGAATTTGAATGGTGTCATTCTCATTCTCTTTGGAGACTGTATCATCTGAAGGTGGATCTTGTGAAGACAACACTGGGTTGACTGTCGTCTCGACCTGTTGACTTTGGTCCGATGTGGACTCATAGGGTTTATCTTCAATGATATATGTTTCAACCGAAAACAGAGGTATGTCAGTTGGATTTTCAACTAGCGATGGACTTGGCAAGAGTTTCTTGTATCCAGGTGGAAGTCGCTGTGGTGAAGCAGGATGGTTATCCAAGGCTCTTTTAGCTTCGTCCAGAAAAGAACAACGGTGGAGGGCATGATCGCCTTCACACAACCTACAAGGAAATTTAGATCTTCCTTTTTGTCCATTGACTTCATTTTCACTAGTTGATGGTGTATTCTCAGCATGACTGACAGAGGTTGAAGACACCGGATTGTGCAATCGGGGAGACTAGTCTCTCAAAATCCACGGGCTGCAAGGACAATCTTGATGATAGTGGTTTCCTTTGAAAATGACACATGGAGATTTGGGTTTGGAAGGTGCAGCGTGTGGATTTTCATCGGATAATGCATGGTTACCCCCTTGCGAGGCTGGCTTCTTCTTCTTCTTTTGCTTCCATTTCTTCTTCTTCTCAGCTACTTGGTTTTTAGTATCACTAGTTTCACCAAGCGAAGAGGAGAAAGAGAGGGAGAAATAAACGAATTAGAAGGTGGGGGAGCAACTCCAGTATCGTCTGGTTGCTAATTTGATTGCTGAGGAATTACAGTGTTTTGAACGACAGAGGTTGAGAATGGCCAAACTGGCAGGCCAATTGTGAGTCCTAGAAGGGACAATGTATCCATGTATGGAGCACCAATATCTCCCTAAGAGGAGAAGGGACTAGGATTTCCCCAAAGGGGAAATCCTTGATTGGTGGACTCCTTTATCTCAGCCTAAGATCAACGAAGGAACAGGGATGTTATTCCAAATTAAATTAATTTTATGACGCCTTGACACAACTTGTTTTTTCAATTTTTAAGAGTTGAGAAAAAGCTAAAGGTGACTCTAGTCGCCTTCGATTTTTAATGAGCCTGAACTGATAAGTGCTCAGATGGACCTTTTCTTTTAAGGAGTCAAAAAGGAACGAAAGTGACTACTCTGGAAATCTAGACAGGGGGATTACCAAACTAATCGCAAAATTGCAATATGCACCTCGGTGGTAAATTATAGAGAAATTACTGAGGACTTTACGTATCGCAGTCAATATTCCCCAATGTTGTGTTCAGTGCATTACGATTGATAGGGTGGCAAACACGGCTTCCTAAGGATAAAGGATATCAGCTTATTGTGGTCTCCCAATATATACTCGACGGTACATGGAAGCACAAGTCCGTACTAGCACTTGTCATATCAAAGAGGAGGAATCACCCAACCTACGATGAAAATGATAGTTACCAGGTTTTACGACGCTGGAATACGTCTCTAGCATAGACTTCTAGATGTTGTGCGTTAGGTTCCAAAGCATTTTTATGTTCATTGAGGTTTATTTTAAAGTTGATCTTTCTTAAGAAGTTTTCCTTTCAAGGTTCACTGCATGATGTAGATGTAAAATTCCTAAATATGCAATCTAAAATGATAAACAGTCGTTTGTTTTCTTTTAGCAATGAAAATCCTAGCTACTAAGGAAAGAAAAGTATGATTCTTTCAACAGAGAGCACACACTAAATGCACTTTTCCTAAATCAATTTCCACATGCAGTCTAAATGCAAATGCACATGCATGTATTTGTTTTTCCGTATCCTTAATGTGAGAATGCCAAAAAGGAAACTAAGTACAGATATGAACTTCTTTCTCCAAAGTGACACTTTAACAATTTCTTTTTAAAACGAAAGGAAGACTAAGGAGACACTTTCAATTTCGAACAGAAAACTGCTTTCGACACTTCAAATATTGACAATTCAAATCAAATACAATGAAAAAAGTACAATCAACTATCTAAAAGAGGAAGACTTTACGACACTCTTTTTCTTGACTCAAAACGACAGTTGCGACAAATTTCGAATTGAAAGACGACAATTCGATTAAGCTACTTTTTGCAAAGGAGGACTGTAAATGATGAAAAATACATAAAAAAAACATTTACAATTCCTTATCAATGGAGGCTGAATAATTTAAAGGAAGAAGGCTTCAACAGTGATATACCAATCATAGGCAACAAAACTACTGAATAGAGCTGAAAATAATGAAGAAAAAAACCAAAATCCAGAGAGGGAAATAGTCTCATTCAATCATCGCACCTATCCTTAAGGGAAACAAGGATGCATCTCACCTACAGCACACGGGAGGTGCGATGCATCCAGACTGCCAATGAGAGATAGTGCGGTGGTCCAGGGACGATACTGAGCTTGGTTTTCACTCACAATTTGCAGCTAAGTTCAGGGATTTAGGCCGAGCTTATGATGGAAATTAAACACAAAGTATAGGGGTATGATCTTATGAGGTTATTGAGCTACCTCCAGGGCACTTAGGATGTTTGCAAGTCAGATGTTCAGTTAATAAACCAACCCGGAGATTGACTAAAGCAACATTGATCTACCTTGCAGTTGCATAGCAAAAGCAATTCGAAGGCTAGCTGGCTTAACTTCAGGCTCTGTCTGTAGTTTATAAAGCAAACAACAATAAAAAACAAACAAACTATTCATTCCCCAGCGGAGTCACCATTTTGTTTCCGGGAAAACTAGTGTCTATTCAGATTTGCTAATCCCACAAAGACGGGTTGCTATCTTAGAAACAAACAATTCAAAGTAACCTATGTTTTCCTTTATGGGAGACAGATGAGAGAGAAGTAGATAGCACAAACCTTAGTCTTTTGCTTGGCTCCTTGCTTGTTTCCTCTCTCCTTTGATAGAGCTTCGCCACTCCTTTCTCACTTATCCTGCTTCAAAGAACACCTATAGAGGCAAAGCAGCAAAATACCATCAAAGCATAGAGATCTATGATACCATAAAAAAATGTAGAATCAGATGTACATTAATCATACGAATCCATACATAAATACAAGATTCAGAAATAAGAAAGTATATGGAGAAAAACTCAAATAACTTTATTGATAGAAGTAGAAGAGAGGATTACAACCCAGCTGTCTAATCCACCGCCATCCTCCCAGCATGAAAGCCCTCTTCACCTCATGAAAGGATAGATCACCCAACAATACAATGCTTCACAGAGAAACCAACGGCACTTCCTTACAAAATACAAAATTCCAGCCTCTGGATCTCTAGGATGAGGGATCCATATATAGACATGTGTAGGGGGGTGAGTCAAATTATGGGTTTTTGATTAGTGTCATTTCATTGATAGTTCTTGGTTCCACGTGGATATTTCATGATCTCTTACTCATCCCTGGGCGAATTCAGAGGGCAAGTGTCATATGAGCAGTTTCTAGAAGATTCTTTGAGTTTCCACCTAGTAAACTGCCTCTACCATTTGTCTGCTCTCGCTCATCTCACCCTACAGAAGGGCTTTTCAGTATGCATTGCACCCCTTGTGTGTAATAGGTGAGATGCATCGCACCCTCAGCATGGAGCAGTCTATATGGTCCAATTTTGACCAGTTCTGAGTAGTTTTTTAGGGAGAACTTCTGCAAAATGACGTAATCAGTTGACCTTGATCCTTTAGGGTTTGAAACAACACTTTTAGGGGTTTAAGAGCCCTTGGTTTATCGACATATGTGATTGGGGTTGTAGTGCCCAAATATGTCTATAACAAATAGTAGAGTCATTGTTTCGGTATAAATAAGATGATAAAGATCACAGTGCTAATCATTGTCTCAACATATCAGATGGAGAAGATACACTCATTGTCTCGGCAAAATTTTTCTCTCACAAGTAATACAAGCTCAACAAACTAAATGCAGTCAAGACCTCAGCATAATGATAGCCATCATCTCGATCGTAATCCTAATGAATACAAGATCATAATGAAGATTTCAGTGCATGGAATCAAGGTCATGATCAAGATCTCAATGAAGGAGTAGTCATGGTGGAGAAAATGGTGCAATAGTGATGACCTCAATGGTAAAGCAGCAATGTTGATGATGATCTCAGAAGTAAGTAGAGGATTGGTGTCTTGGTCTTGGAGTGGCCTAGTAGGTCAAGAGTCATGGTCTTAGTATTCATCAATTGGAATCTCTATATGAAGAATTATGTGTGGGTTTCCCTCTCCAAGAGGGAAATGTTTTGGCCCTGGAAGAATTCCAACATCTTGTGTTCTTGTTTCTTTGTTTTTGGTAACTATTTGATGAAATAAGAACCACACACTCTAATAATTTCATAGAGAAGATTGTGCTAATAATAAAATTAAAAATTCCTCTAAAATAGTTATCATGCCTAAAAGAATCTTATTAATGCTAATTACCCTAGATTCTTCAATAGTCGTGAACTAATCCCTTTCTAGTCAACCCATCAAGTGTCTGGCTCTTCTTAGACTTAGATGATTTCTTCTTCTTCCCTAGACCTTTGTCATATAGACCCAGTTGTGGTGAATTCCTTATAAGATCTTGCAAATTATCTATCAGTCCCTCTTCCTCAGGCAGAAGATCCCATGATTCTTCGATTGCCTGAGAGGGGCTCTTCATTTCCTGTTCTAGAGAGGATAGAATGGTAACAGGTTCTTAGTATTGAGTACCGGAAATGGACAGTTTCTAGACATGCTTCTCATGTGCCACCAACCTTGTGACGAGGTCAGAATCTCTTATACTTTCTCCTTCTACACTAGTATCGCAGGAACTGATGCTGCCTATTTCTCTTCCTTGAATAAATTTCCCTTTCTCTTCTTAGGGGCAACATTAGCTCCCTTAGACTATTTTTCTGTTGGTGAGACAACAAGTTCTACAACCTCACCCAGGGCTTTTTCCATTTTCTCAGCTAGGCTTCTTCGTCTGCTACTTCATTATTAATTGGTTCACTCTTATGTGTCATACTTCTCTTGCATTTCTTTCCTTTCGAAGCTAGGGTCAATTTCTCTATAGCTAAACTAGGGTTTACAAACTTCTTTAGGGTTTTCGTCGAATGGCTTTCCTCCTTTTTAGACACAGGGATTATTAGAGGGCTCTAGCCTTGTTTAGAACTAGAATCAGGAGGAGCCTCGACTTCTTGACCCAATTTCTTCGATCAATGTCTAATGAGCCTTTTTTGACCTTTAACTTGGGTTTCTTCCCTTGGAAAAATTTCCACCAAAAACTCTTCCCAAGACTTCTTCTGTCGACTCAACTCATGAACAACTAACATCTTGATAAGACTGTGATGACACATGCTAGTATCGAGGTTTTTGACAACGAACTTAACACCCCTAACGATTTTATACAAACTTCTATGCAGGAAAAATGTAAAATTGACTTCTCATCCATTTGAAAAGTGCAAGAGAAGTCTAAATGATCAAGGAAAACAACAACATACCTCACCTCACAGGTGACAAATCTATGTAATGCAGTGATGAGTGGGTTCCATTCCTCCTCCTTGCAGCTATGCAGAACCCTTGTTGACCAATTAATGGACTTGTATGCCGGCTTAAGGAACTTATCCCAATCATCTGGCCCGAGCGGCCCTCCTTTAAAATATTTCTCATCGGTTAATGGCAAGTCGGTTGCCCTAGTTATTGACTTCTTGGTCACTTTGTTTCCTAAACCCTAAACCTTGTAACTTTCCCATAAAAACTCTGTGTGAAGGCCATTTCTTCTCTGTCGTTATAACCCTGGAATTTCTGAAGAAAACCCATTCATCCCTTCTCCTCGAACAATGCCTTACACTTAGTATATTCTAGACTCTAGGAAAATTGAGTGAATGTGGGTTCATGGCGGTCAACCCCCATGCTGAAGGTGAAGCAATGTTGAGAGCTAGATGGAAAATACAGGGGCTCACGGGTCGGTTCTCAACTAAAACTTAGCACCGAGATAGGAAAATTTCATGTCGGGTTCACATAAACTTAAATTTTTTTGAAACAACGGCTATCGGCCTTTATATTATGGTGTGGATTGGTTGTTGAAATGATGAGTAGGTACTTAACATTTGTACCAGATGAGTAGAAATGAATGGATAGGGTAGTGGGATAGGATGGTTTAGGATCAAGTGAATATGGGGAAGATATCTAAATCATTACAATGAGCAAAGGTACATTATTACTAAGTTCTATCATTCATATACTTTGAATTAGTCTAAGAAAAAGTAGATTTACCCATACCTTGATTTGACTGCACATTAATATTTAGGAACTCAAGAATGATAGTGGGAGGGACAACTTGGTCTTTGGCTAAGTGTCTTCTCCATTTGTCGAATCCAAGATGATAGACTTGTTCATATAATTATAAATATTCCAGGGTACTCACAATTTACCATCTTTATTGATTTTAATGTTGTTAGGCTGAATTTGGTCCCATATAACTTTCCTGAACTTGATATGAAGTTTTCTAACAAATCATTTAGTACCAAATTCAGTCTAAGAATAGTAATAAATTAAGTACAAAACCTTTGAAATCACTCATCGAACATGGAAACTGTGAAAAATTGTGACCAAACTAAAAAATAAATAGAAAGCTTCCTTGAAATTTCATGTAGGCCAACTGTAGAAATTGTAGCTAAAATTTGACTTCTAGTTGTTGTAGAATAATCTAGTGCCATCATTCCATGGATTTTGACCAGGCTTGGAATGATCACTACCTGAGGAATTTCAATTTTTGGGAGTCTAAAATGCAAAAAAGAAGACTCCAAGGGGGATTTATTTTTCGTACTAATTCTACTAAGCCCATAAAAGAATAATTATGTACTCACCAGATCCCTAGCTATTGCTTCCTCATAAATTTAACGAGCCTAAGTCAGCCAATGTTGGCGGTATTAATTTTTAGAGAGTCTAAAATACCCAAAGTAGACTCCAAGGAGTTTTTTCCGCATTCATTTTGCTAATCCCGAAAAAGAATAATTTTGTACTCAGCAGATCCCTAATTAGTTTGTACCATTAATATTTACAAACCTGGGCCATTCAATGCTTGGAAAATTCAATTCTAGGAAGTCTAAAATCTTCACATTAAACTCCAGGTTGTCCTTTTCTATAAATAATATGGCAAGTCCAGATAAAGGAATAAACTTACCCTTGATAGATTTCCTCCTTATACTATGTGAGATGTGGAGGAAAACAAAAGGTCATACCACTATTATTTCTATTATGTGTGTGTGTGCGTAAGGAAAAACAATTTGAAGAACCAACAGGAACTGGGTCATCCTTTTGAACCAAATTCATTTCTCATTCCAGCACATTCTGCAAAAATTCTTGGCGAGAGAGTGGAAGTGGTAGATTTTCAATCAGTGGCCATTTATCACAAATGAGGTATGATCATCATCGATGGTTTTTATCCCGACTGAGCCATTATCAAAAACTTCCTCCACTTCATAGGGTCCCAACCATTTAGTTCAAAATTTTCCTTTGAAATGTTTAAATTTGTTATCATATATCAATGCCCAATCTTCTAGTTGAAAGACATTTTTCTTGATGTACTTATCATGTCACTGAGCTCTCTGATCCTATACTAACATCGTATGTTGGAAGGAATCTTCTCTTATTTCTTCAAGTTCATTTAGTTGAAGTATTCTTTGCTTATAGGCCTCATTTTGTAGAATTTTACTTGTAGATTCAATAACTTATGTGATATGCTAAAACATAAGACGAGAATCTACTCTACTCTCCAGCAGAAACCAAAATTGATCGATGAAAACACCAAGCAGAACAAGAAGAATTTCAATCGCACATAACACAATATTTTTTTAGGGAAAGAAATTGCTCAAAACTTTGACTATCTATATTGCATTAACGAGAAAATATGAGAAGAAAATACAATTCTTGTTTAATCCCAAACAATTCCTGCACAAGTACAATCTATCTCTTTGCTTCACAAACCAGCTCAAGCCAACACCTCGCCATTTTTGTTGCGTGCCAAGCCCCTACTTCCATGAATTTTTCCCTTGGGACTTAGCCCATATTTAATTGGGGAAATCCCTCACCACAACTATGCAATCCATCTATAGGCATTCTATTGATTGCATGCACCATTTGTACAACTTGAAAAATTATACAACTGATAGTACATTATCCCTGAACTCTAATATCAACTGGTTCTTCCTCAGAACTGACATGCATGAGTTATTTTGAGTGAATTATCAGTTATCTTATTGATCATTGTATGTTAATTAAATTCAATTTAATTCACTTAACCACTCACTAGTTCCTCCAACAATTAGAACTAGTTTAATTAGATTTAACTTAGTTACACTGAATTAAATAATTACAACTCAATCAGAACTCAACCTGGGCCCCTAAAATTTAGGGATAACTCTACATGACTCTAGATAGACTTCCAACTCAAATTTACTGAGCTAACTTAGTTAACTGCTACAAGCTGCTATGATAGTAGAATTATAATTTTATTCCTAATTTAATTCATGGAAAAATTAAATTAGGATCATTCTTGATGTTATTTTTAACATTTCTTGTTGTTATTTGCAACACATTTAGATCCATTCCCAATTGAGTAGCAGTCCAAAATGTTTTTATCCAAAACTCAATGGGCACTAACACATGCTTCCCATATACTAACTCATAAGGAATATGTCCTGTCACATTCCTCCATGTTATCCAATAAGCACATAATGCTTCGGGCAATTTGTCATCCCAATTTCCATGGTGAAGTTGAATTGTCTTGGTGAGGATGGACTCCAAGACTTTGTTGGTAGATTCAACCTGTCTATTTTCCTAAGGGTGGTATGGAGTAGATTTCTGGTGCTTAATCTGGTATTGCTCAATAATAGCCTTCACTAGTTTGGAAGAAAATTGTGTCCCTTGATAGGTGACAATCTCTCTAGGTGCCCCAAACCGAGTGAAAATGTCTTCAAAGAGGAAATACAGACTTCTTAGTGGTAGAATATAAAGCCTTAGCTTCCACCCACTTTGTCACATAATCAGTACAAACTAATATGTATCCCTTGTTCTTGGACATGGGAGAAATGAGCCCCACAAAATCCAATGCACACTTTTCAAAAGGTTCTATTGATATCTTAGTTTGGAGAGGAATTTCATCAATTGGAACAATCCTCCCCATTCTTTGGTAGGAATCACAACTAGAAACAAACTTTTTTGCATCTTTGAAGAGAGTGGGTCAATAATAACCTACATGTAGGACCTTATAAGTTGTTATTTTATCTACAAAATGGCCACCACGGGGTTCATTGTGACAAGCTCTCAGGACATCATACATTTGATCTTCCCGCACACAACTCCTCACGATAAAATCAAGCCATGTGTGGTACAAGTCTCCCTTTATCCAAGAATAATTGGCACTTCACTGCACAATATTGTGTTTCTCCCTAGTGGAGAGATTTTGTGGCAACCTACCTGATACTAGATGGTTAACCACATCAGCAAACCAAGGAGTATGTGTTGAAACAACAAATAAATTCTCATCCATAAAGTCATCCGAAACTAGTATTGGAACTATGTCTCGGGCAATATTCATTCGGGATAAGGAATCTACAACTAAATTGTCTCGTCCATGCCTATCAATCATAGTGATATTAAATTCCTGTAGTAAGAGAAACCATTTAGTAATTATTCCATTAGTAATTGTCTTATTCATAAGGAACCTAATAGTAGAGTGATCAGTATGGAAAAAAAATTGTAACCAGTAATATAGTGCCTAAATTTTTTGATAGCATGGACTATTGTTAGTAAAAAAAAAATAGTAACTGTGTAATTTAATTCTGAAGGTTTGAGATGTTTGCTAACAAAATAAATAACATAAGGAATGTGATTCTCCCTTTGTCCCAACATAGCTTCAAGGGCATATTCAATGCATCAGTACAAATGTGAAAAGGGAGAGACCAGTTAGGTCCTCTTAAAATCGGGGCAGTAGACAATTTATCCTTCAGTGTCTGAAAAGAAATTTAAACATAGGTGCTGCAATTTTAGTGAAATTTTCAATAAATAATTTATAGTACCATTCATTTCCCAAAAATCTTCTTACTTCCTTTTGCAACGTTGGGACTGAAATATGTGATATTGCCTCAATTTTTGTAGGGTCAACTTTTATCCCTTCTTGTGATACATGGTGTCCCAAAAAAATTCCCTTAGTTTGCATCATTTTACATTTGATATTACTAAGGGCCAAATGAGCTTCTTGACAACAAATCAATAAATTTTCCAAGTTCTCCAAACGCCTGTTGGAAATCATCACCATACATTGTGAAGTCCTCCATATAGACTTCCACACAGTCATGTATAAGATCATCAAAAATAGCTAAGACAACTCTTTGAAAGGTAGTTGGAGTGCTGCATAGGCCAAAAGGAAGAACTCTATAAGCATAGGTGCCCCATGGGAAGGTAACAGTAGTCTTCTCCTATTCTTCTAGGGCTATTTGAATCTGATTGTAGCCACTGTAACCATCCAAGAAAGAGAATTACTTTTTCCCAGACAATGTATCAAGCACCTGATCAATAAAAGGTAAAGGAAATCAATCCCACAAGGTAGCTTTGTTTAGATTCCTGTACTCAGCACAAATGAGCTATTTCCCATTTTTCCTAGGAACTATGACCAAGGGAGATATCCATTTACTGTCAGAGATGGGATATATAAAATTTGCACTTAAATTTTTTTGCAATTCATCTTTGACCATTTCTTTGAGAGTTGGATTCATTCGTCTTTGTGGTTGCCTAACAGGCCTAATTTCTTCATTTGCGTAAATGTGGTGTGTACAAGTATCAGGATGAATCTCTTTCATATATAAATAATCCCAATAAAATGCTCCTAACTGTTTTTTAATCATGTTTGTTAACTACTGTTTATGTTTTGTACTTAATTTTATACCAATGTACAGTGTTTTTCTAGCACTGGTTTCAATAGGTTGAGCATTTGCTTCATTGTTTTCTTCCAAGACTTCCATAGTAAATGATGCAAACACAGCACCATGAAAAGTCTCCTGAAATTCACTGTTGAAAACATGATGATAGCCACTAAAAGAAACGAGATAATCTATGCAATTGATATTAGAGTCACTAGAATTGTTACAAAGTATGTTCTTCAGACTGTTCTTCAAGCCCTCTTGATTGTTCTAAAGTTAATATGGGGAACATACAGTCTTCTTCCCATAGGGATTTCCCAACCAAAGAGGTACTTCAAAAGCCAGTTAAGCAGGTGGAAAAATAGTTAATGTTTGAATTTGTGGACCATTGGAAATAGTCATTTCCCCATTTCTACACCTAATAACAGTAGCAACAATGGCCAGCCAAGGCCACCCTAAAACTATTGGATGCCCGAGTTTAGTATCTTTTGGAGAAATCATGATGAAATCAATTGAGTATTCCCAAGAATCTATTGTTACCATTATGTCTTCTAGGACCCCCACAAGTTTAACAATGGACTTATCTGCTAACTCCAGCACAATGGGTCTAGGTTTTATCTCTTTTAATTGTAATAATTTCATAGTGTCCACAGTGATTGCATTGATGGCTTCCCCCAAGTCCACTAGAGTATTGGGAAGAAACGTTACATTGATTTTTATGGTTACCACAGGGTTTCCCTGGATCATCATATTTTGGTGGTAATCCAAATACTATTTCTAACATTTTACTGATTACTTTAATATTCTAATTTTTTACTTTTCTTTCTTCCTGGATTTTTTATGCAAAGATCCCTAATGATCTTGGTATAAATAGGTATGTCTCTAATAGTTTGCAGCAAAGGACGTTTTATGCAGACATTCCTCAATTCAGATTCCAAGTCATATTCCATGGGTGTTTCAGTTTTCTTCACGAGCAATCTCTACGGATAAGGAGGTTCCCTAGGTTCTAAAAGATCTTATGGTTCTTTTATTTCACTTTTTTTCTCATTTTCTATCTGTTTATTGGTTTTATCCTCAAGTTCTACATGAGAATCCTCCTCTTGAATGACTACAACTGATTTATTTTTTTTAACAATTTTCCTAGATCTTAACTGAATTTCGTTTAAAGGAAAGGCAATAATGACATAAGTGGGAAAGGTTTACAGCTCAATATTTTGTACCGGTTGAGGAGGTTTATCACTAGGATTAGCAATTGGTTGTGTAGGTAGCTAGTTGGGTGAGGATGGTTAAATGATTGTTGAACTTGTTATAAAGATGAATTAGTGCTTTGAGGTAAGGGCAAGGGTTTTTTACTAGAGGTGGTAGTGGTAATGAAGGTTGCTGAAAGTAAGATGAATTATACCCTTGCTAGAATTGATGCATATTGGATTCATAAGGCATGCAAGGTGTACATTAATACTAAGGGTATGGAGGTGCTTGGTTTTGAGGTTGAAATGTATTCCCATAAGGATTTCTTCTCCACCCTTGATTCCAAGGTGAATTTTGAGGTGGTTGCGTAGGCCATGAAGGGTAAGATGGTTGAGAATTCCATGGCTAATTTTGAGGAAACATTGTGTATTAGGACCTTGATACATATTATTGTTTTCCCCCCTCCATGATGCTTTTCTAGTGGATTAAGGGAACTCGCTAGTCTTGCCTCCCCCCTTGTAAATAGATTGTAATCCAGTAAGGGATGGGCATTGATGAGTGGATTTCTCTTGTGTACAGATCACACACACCTATACCACATTAATAGAGCATTCTCTTTCAGTGTGCTTATGTCTGCATTTAGGACAAATTTTGGGTAGCGGAAGCCGCGTGCAACGGTTAAGGGGCGCAAAGCCAGACATTTTGGGGTAAAGTTAGGGTAAAGTCTCTGCTAAACACGTGGAGCGCGAATTGTAATAGGTTGAGTCAAAGGGTAGTCTGCCCGAAAATAATAAAAGGTAATGTAAAAAGAGTCAGCCCGTGCAGGGATCACGGGCCAGGAGAGGCTATAAATAGAGCGCGGCTCTATGAGGGAAAGGAAATTTTTTTTGGCATGAAATGTAATGGGTTCCTAAAAGAAGAAAGTATAAAATCACCTGTAAGTCTGAGTCGAGGGTTAGGTAGGAAGTAGAGGCTCTGTAGTTGGGTGCGCAGAGGCCTAGAAAGTCCGCAGTTGTGTGCGCGGACCCTTGTAGTTGAGTGCGCAGGGTGGATCTAGATGTATTGGAGAAGATTCTTAATAAAGAAAAGATTGCTTCTGTAATTTTGTATTATCGCGCATCTATATTTATGGTTTATCTTTCTATATCTGGTTAATGCGAATGTGATGAATGTATGCGAATCTGGGTTCATTTTGTGCACAAATAAATTATGTTTATTAAATGTTTGCTTAAAGACCCTGTTGAATAGTTCTAACTACTTCCTTCAAGTAGAATAGCACATGAATAAGAAAATTATAATCACCCTGGATCAGGGCAAAGGTCAAGTAGCGCAGAGTTATAAAACAGTGTGTGAACCCTCCATTACACATCTAGACATCCCTAGGGTGCAAAAGCCTAGTTCTAGCACCCTCCTCTGCTACCTCGGGTGAGATCTCAGTTTGCACTCCACGGGTTGTTGCTGAAAGGGCTGGTAGCTGCAGGATTTGTTTGGCTACATAACTCTTTTGAACCTAGGTTAGGCCTAAACAAGCCAACAACAAAAAACTGCCAAAGCGACCTTTTCTTATTCTTGTTTCTTTTTAATTTTTAGAGTATTTAGCTGGTCACTAATGATGTTTAGGATATTTTTTTTAAATTTCTCAAAGAGGTTCTCCAACTCAACTTGAGTGACACCACCTTGTAATGGTTTTGAATTCCTAGACACATAATCCCTTGAGTTGTCATGAATCATTTTGCCTACTTTAGCTTTACTTCTAGAATAAGTTCTGCATAATTCAGCTATTTCAGCAAAGGGCTTCTTATATATATCACCTGAACTTAGGAGATTTAGTGTTTCAATGCATTCTTCCCTTAACCCCTTCAAAAAGATAGTCCTAAAGGTTCTCTCATCCATATTACCCACTCGTGATTTTTGATAGTTCTAAAGGAACCTCTCAAGGTATTCCTCTAAACTCTCCTCCTCCATTTGTTGCATCCTAAAAATATCATTAACATCTATAATTTTATAGTAATCTTGATATATCTTAATGAAGATAGACTTCATGTCATCCCATGAGTAAATGGTGCTCTCTCAAGCTCATGAACCATCTTAGGGCTAAATATTTTAAGGTGGCAGGGAATATTTTAAGCTTGTGTTCATCATCATAATAATTATATATTTTGTAAATAATATCAAATTCAAACAAAAACGATTCAAGATCTTCAGAGGACGTACCGTAGAAAAGTGGAAGAGATTTCAAGGGTATGTTTTTCATGGTGATATTTCTGGAGATATCCAGAATAGGAAATCCAAAGGCAGTTTCTACATCTTCGTCATGATCCTCATCACCCCCTCTTGACCCATCTCTTCGATCATTATTCCCTCTGAGTAAAGTATGGATTCTGTCATTATCTCCGACATGGTTTTCCCCATTATTTTTGTTTTCCTCTGCTCGTCCTTTGTTGGCCATCTTTACTACAAGTTCAGAAGTAAGCTTTGGTATAGTGTTCCGACTAGAAGAAGATTTGAATGGATTGAGCCTAATGTAACTAGGTCCCAAGTCCCTTTGAGGTCCATCTGCTGCTAAATCCACTTATGAAACTACCTCCAATTATGTACCTACAGAAGCTCATAAGACATTTTGTCATTGTTGTGGTATACTTTGAGGTTGTTCTGCCTCTTTTTGATGTGATATTCCTTTTTCTGATGCCACCTTATTGGAGGAGCTTTTTCCCTCCTCTCTAATACATGTGTAACGATTAGCTAGATTAGTTGGGGATGTCTTTATGGAACCAAATAGTTCTGAAATGATTTTGTACTCTGAATAAATTTACCCTTACTATCTCTAGGCCTACGTTTACTTTTGCACATAAGAGAAAGAAAACACTATAGAAATTAACTTAAGAAAACCAGACTTTGGAGCAACCCCATCATAGTGGATGTGTGGCTCTTCACTCACATCTTATCATAGACTCTCCACCCTCTAATCGTCCTGCAAAATCCTTACCACACACAAACTCTGAAGAAAAATATTACCTACACCGTTTGCAACTCCTTGACAACTGCGCCAAAATGTTAGGTATTTTATATGTCGTTGGATTCCCTAAATTAAATTGTCAATTGGAGTTCATAAAATTCGATTTATAATGCATTTCGGTTCAGATCCAAACTTACCCTATACAGTTCTAGTCTAAAATTAAGTACGAAATGCTCAACTCTATGTCTAATAATCACACCCAGAATTGTTGAAGTGAAGCCTATTTCAACGTAATCTAAATTACCATTAATGAGATATATTTTCTAGTCAAAACTCAAGTCACTAGTATGTTCTTAACTACGATATATTTAACTCAAAAGCTCATTTGGAAACAAAATGGACAACTATCACTAATTATGTTCTTAAACCAATTTAACATTAACCCTATTCAAAACCAGTGCACAAGCTAATCCCTGGGGTATTAGGAACCAAGAGAAAACTCAATGATAACTCAAATCAATCCTTTTGTGCTACTTAATTCAAAGAAAACTCAGCATCTAAAAGACATCACTAATGATTTCCTAACTTAGAACTAATCTGAATCAACACACACAACTTCAAGTTATCTAATGATGAACAAAAATAAATCTAATTAAAGCTTCTTACGAAATCAAACAAATAATCACTTATCTATTCAAATGTTTATTTCACTATGATTCAAGTAAATATCACATGGGAAATCAAACAACTATACTACAAATGACATACAATTCTTGAAGCATTAACACATAGTCTATTCTAAAAATGATACTTTCTCTCAAATCGATTCTAAATATTCAAACAAATCATAAGATATATGAATCTCGTGCCACTGATATATAAATTCATAAGCAATGAAACACTTCCATTCAAGACAAGAGATTCAATTTAAAACATAAGAATTTACTCCTTCAGAAATTCATTTTAAATCGAAGCTACCTTTTCCAGCATTCACGAATTTGGAAGACTAATCATAGAGTTAACATGTAAAGAGTATGATCATAACAATCTTTCACGGCTTGCAAAGACTCAACAACATTATACTTGTTATATTTAACTCAGATCTATGAAAACATCTGAAAGAAACTTAAGTACGGAATTAAGTGCAATAATTCTGTAAATCACTGATGAAAGCAAATGAGAAATTAAGTCCAGTTCTATCTATTGAATCAAAACACACTTCCTACACACTAAAATGGTTATAGGACTTGGTCAAGGTTCATGGTGGACCCTTTCCACAACCTAGAACAAGTCTAAGCTAATTCAATACTTGCATACTAAAGAGACATGAACGCTTAAATAAGAGTAAGAGTCGAGACAATACTTATATTAAAACTTCAATAAAACATCAGTTCAAGAGTTCAGTCTTAACAAAACATAATCAAATAGTGTCATGCCACAATCAACATCTCAGCCTAAGCGTGTATCTCTGCATGCATATATGTGTGTGACTTTACATACAAAACATTGGGCCTTTTAAAGAGTTTAGGCCGATCCAATAGTTACAATCCATTGACTAAGGAGAGTAAAAATATTTGGGATTTAAACTAAGTTAATCCAAGTGAAATCTTCAAGATTATTTCTCTCATATTGTAATCGAACTTGTCCCAATCGTGGCATTATCCTTTAACCAAAGTAATTAATTCCATATTCGAGAAGAAGAAGGAGTATTATGGTGATCTGAACTTAAATAGGAACGCGACAACTTACATATATAAGCATAAACACATAGATGCAGCATAAAAACACTTCATTTCATTAATAGAAAAATATTGAACTATGCTTACAAACATAATGGAAATAAGATAACTCAAGTGATGGTAGCTTATCTCTGAGAAGAGATGTGGTAGCTACATGCCTTTGAACTATGTTACAATGACACTCAAGGGCCTATTTATTATTGGAAAACATGAGAAAACCCTAAACAACCAAAACCCTAAGCCTAGAAGATGTAACACCAAGATTTTGTGGGCCCTGATGGGGTTAGTTGGGCAGCCAAATTCCCAGGGTCATAACTTGGTCATAATATCTCTCTTTGGCACGTATGATATCTTGTTGGAAAGGTATTTATAAGTAATACAGGTTTCACTACAAGCCCCTGCCTATGGCTATGGGCTTGCCACAGACCCCAAAAAACGTCGTTTAGGTGGTCAAAACTGCTACAGAATTTTAGGACCCGGAAAACTACTAAAAATAATAAAAGCTGAAATGAACAAGGAAACAGATGACACTAACTGGGGGGTCTAGGTGGAATAGGTGGGTGGCCACTAATATCCACTTGGATCATTCCTCCCCCCTTAGGGAGAAATTGTCCCCATTGTGTGTAGAGCCTCCATGAGGTGAGGAAATTTTTGTTGAACCTGGTCCCTAGTGAACCATTTTCCCTGGTGAAGGGGTTGGCATGCTTTGACAACTTGATATAGTTGTATCCTATGTTGGTGAGTGTTCTTGATCTGTGTTTCCATGATCTGATCAGTTGTATATTGTTCCATGCAGTCCGGGTTGAGCCCTTTTGGTGTGAGTTGTTCTGC
>APFE030768180.1:0-41851 GCA_000404065.3 Pinus taeda | reverse complement strand
GCTAAAAATGGTATTTTCACATCAATGGGGCATAATGGCTGAAATCCCAGCCCTACCTAAAAGGTTTTGTGGCAAATTGAGTTGTGGAGAGCTCTGTTGTAATTGTGTTGGACATAGGGGAGAATTTCATCCCACATGCGTGGATGCTTCGAGTTGTCACGCGAAGAATGTGTACGATCATCTTGTTGAGAACCTCTGTTTTGCTATCAGTTTAGGGATGGAAAGTCGTGGAATTAGTAATTTTGTATCCAACATCAACCAGAGACTTGACTAAAATGCACTCAGGAATCTGTTGTCCCAATCTAAGTCAATGGACTATGGGATCCCAAAGTGTACCCATACTCTCTCAAAGAAGAGCTTACCAGTGTCCTATGTTGTGATACTCTTCTTGCAGGCCTCCATGATGGCCATTTTAAAGAATCCCTCGACAACCACGAAAATGCAATTATTACTGTGCTTAATAGAAGGAAGGTAGTACATGCAATCCATGGATACATATTCCCAAGGCTGGTTAAGAGTAGGTAGAGGAGTATACAAGCCTTTCTTCTTGATGGCTAGTTTGGCAATGGCACAGGCGGTGCAGGATCTGATGTACTTCCCAACATCCTGAAAAAGTTTCGGCCAATAAAAAATACTTCTGCAATACCACCATTGCTTTAACTACTCTGAAATGTCCAGTGACCCGACTATAGTGTGCCTCCCAAATCATCCTGGCATGCTCACTTAAAGGAACACAAATGTGTCCTAGGTGGCATAACATTGCATCTTGAAGTTCAAATTTGGAACTTGCTTCCCTTCCAAGAGAGTCTGATTTATGCTATCGAATTCTAGATTGTTCTTGTAAAGATGTGGCCACCCCAATGTTTCGTACCCATAGGAGTCAAGCACAGTGATCAGTGCCATGGCCGTTGGTTGGCTGAGGCAATCAAAAACATTATTGGTGTTTCCCTTCTTATACTTAATGTTCAAATGGAATTGTTTCAAATAGGTGGACCATTTGTGATGGCGATCATTCTGAAACTTCCCTTGTGTCTGTATGAAATATAGAGGTTGGTGGTCTGTGTGGATGATTGTTTCCTTCCCCAGAATGTAATGCTTCCATTGACGACAGGCATGTACAATGGAATACATTTCTTTGTCGTGAGTGGGGTACTTTTGGACTGTGTCTGAAAGTGCCTAACTGTGGTAAGCCACTAGAAGACCATGTTGAGTAAGAACCACACCAATAACATAGTCGAAGGCATATATCTCAATCTCAAATGGTTGTTGCAGGTAATGTGAGTACTGGTGTATAACAGAGGTGATTCTTCAACTTGGAGAACACTTGTTTTTGGGTTTCCGACCAAAAAAACTTTTCTTTCGCTCCACCCTCAGTGACTTGACTTAAAGGCCAAGTGATATGAGAGAACCCCAACATGAACCTACGATAGAAATTGGCAAGACCCAAAAAGCTACGGAGCTCTATTAGAGTGGTTGGGGCTAGCCAATCCCAAATTACTTGTATCTTGGATGGGTCCACATGTACACCCTTCTCATCAATGATGTACCCCAGATATTGAACTTGGGTCAGGCCAAAGGTGCCTTTCTCCAAGTTAGCACACAATTTGTGTTAGCGCAGGGTTTGAAGGACCTGTCAACCTAAGCAACACTAGGGCCTACCCCGATCTTGCAAAGCAATTTTGACTTGACAACTTACTCTTTTTGAGTATAGTATCTTCAATATAATTCTACTGGTCGATATGTTTCCATTGATATATGGCACGCCAAGTAATTCTTCACGGTTTGAGAGATATTCATGTTTGAAGTTAGTAACCCCAATTAGTGGGTAAAGCCCTATGGGGTTGTGGCATGGCACTCATAATTGGTTGTGGTCATTGAATAGTCAATATTTAATAAATATTTTATGCTCCTAAAATTCATCCAATGTTCATTTTGAGGACCCTCTCAACTCAAGACATTCATATAAATAATGACCCTCATATCCCACTCTAGTGGGGATTTTGTGGCTTCAAACAGGTCATTGTGGAATTTTCTCTATAACCTTTTTTTCTGCAAAGCTTCGAATGCTGAAATTAAAACCCATTTGAGCCTAACTCTTGATGAACCTCATGACACAATTTCTGATATTGGTTCCCTATATTTAAGGAGATATGATTTGAGGAAGTTAGGGTTTTTACAGGCTCCCGAATTCCATGTCAAACAGGTGACGTTGGGAAAATCATCATAAATTTCTCTTTGAGCATTGGAATAAAATTTCATAAATAGTCACAGAAAGAGGACAGATCGTAGTTTGTTGACTAGCGTTTTTAGGGTCGAAGGTCACAACAGTGACATATGGAACTTAATACAAGTTTGCTCTATAGAACTACTTTATAATCTATAATCAGGTCATTGTGGGATATTGGGCATAACTCTTTCTTGAAGAATCCAATATTGATCCATCCTGTGGGGTTGGAAAGAGGACTGAGAGGGCTACAAGAGGACAAAATTTCAGACCCTGGAGATCTGAAATTACATAGATATAACAGATTCAATCCTAGAAGGAAATAAAAAGCATCCATTCAAGGATCATTGCTGTAAGGACCACACATCAACAGTCAAGGGTAAGTCTCCTACAGCAAGGTATGTATGATTAGTGTTTACATTTGAATTTTGAATACCATCTCTAACATATGTTTTTGTAGGACAACGTAAGTATATACAGTGTCTCGATTATATCTCTATATGTCATAATTAGTTTTTTGGATGTCTTATTCTTGATACTACACATTTTATGCTACATAGATGCTACACCAAGTTTGCTAAATCCTTATGATATTGTAAGTCATGTTACTTGTCTTGTCATAGTTGATAGAATGGTCTCTATTTTTGTACTTAGAACTTGGTCCATCACAAGTCTAGGGTTTGTCATCAATTTTCATTGTATATATCTTTAGGTCAGTTTTGGATATAGTCTTGTATAGAGTCCAGGCCTATATCAAGAGTGGGAGTCTTTGTCTACTGCTGCAACAAGTCAACAACAAAAGTGACAAGAACACTTTAGGTACGCATTGTAATTTTAATTTGTATTTATTCATTATTATGCACTTACATGTGTTTTGCAGACAGAGGTAAGTTGAAGGGTATTTTGTTTTGTTTCAGGATTGGTTTCGTTGGGCAAATTTTGCATGCAGGTAGAAGAATATTCAAGTACAACTTCAAGCAAGAATTCAAGAGCAGAAGTATCAAATCAAAGGAAGCATTGCAGTGGGACATCCTTTGAAGACATGACAGCCATCCGTATATTATGAAGAAGTGTCAAGGCCAAAAGCCATCATTGTAAAGTTGTAAAAGAGTCATTTGTAAAGGTGTCATCATTGGAAGATTCATTATTGTGAAAGAGTCAATATGCCTAGAGTCGAAAAGGAATTATTGGGAGGTAGAGAAGTATTTTTTGGGATGATATCATGGTTGGGTTGCAGGTCATAGTGTGTCCGGTCAAAATCATTGTAAATCATATTATAGCGTGGATCATTGTCCCTAGTATGGGAATCCACACTCTTGTCTCATTTCAGTCATTATAGGGTGGCAGGGAGGTGCTAGGCTGGTGCATGAAGTCGCCTATAGGTTGGAGCCTGTGAACACTTTAGGGTGGTAGGTTGGTCTAGGATGTTGTCGCATCCATTCTGTTGATTATTGAAGAAACCAGGGCATTGGGGCATCCTTCCAGTGGGAGCTGGAGAAGAATGCTTTTCTAAATTATAGGAAGTTGTTGCTTTCATTTTAGTTGGGTATGAAATTAAAGAATTTATTAGAAAAGCATTCAGTGGTTTTTGACCCGAAGGGGGTTCTCCAACTAAAATTCTTGTGCCTACTATGTTATTTTATTTACTGTTATCACTGCATAAACATTAATAATAATTGAAGATTAACTAATGCTCTGAAAAGATTTAAAAGTGTTAATTTATAAGGAATAATAATTGACCCCCCCTCTAATTATTTCCAACAATTGGTATCAGAGCTTGGTTCCTTCAGTAACAAGTTAACTGCTGGAAGTCAGTTTTCAGAGCATATAGATGGGAAAGTCAAAGAACAAGGTTACAAGGATTTCAAAGGAATATACAGGTACAACAAAATCTGAAGAAAGTGAATATTATGTACCAACCCCTGATTTTAAAGCAAATAATTACTGAATGTGGGAATCCAGGATGGAAGCACATTTGTAGGCACATGGAGTATGGAATCAATTGTTTCTGGAGACACGTCTACTGACAAAGCTAAAAGGTAAAATTCAAAGGCCATGAATGTAATTTTGAATGTTTTGCCAAATTTTGTGAAAACAAAAGTTGGTCAATGCTCAACAGCTAAATCTCTTTGGGAAAATCTTCATAATCGCTATTCAACAAAGAAATCAGGTCAAGATGTTATTGAAAATTTGGATCCTTCTGATTATGATGAAGAAATGGGAGAAATGAGTAAAACAGAGTGTCAAAATCAAGTGATCAAGGTGATAAAGGAACTCAAAATTCGAAAGGAAAAGACAAGACTTTTGGAAGTAGAATTGAAGACAACAAAAGAACTCATCAAAGAAAATGAAGAGTTTGAGAATATTTTTAGCAGTCTTAGAACTCAATTGGAAGAAATCAAGAATACAACGACACGGAACCTCAAGAGAGAAGTCCAATATAAGCAACAAGAACTCAACACAACATTTGCAGAGATTAGCAGGATCACACAACAGATGTAGGAAGCAGAAATTGAAAGGAAGGAATCTTATAAAAGATACATATCCATTGTTGACCAAAATAAAAAGGAATTAGAAACATCTTTAGTAGAAATAAGTAGGCTCAGAATTGAAAATGAGAAGTAGAAGGAATAGATACAAGTTCTCAACAGAGAAGTAGAGAAGACCACTCTTCTCAAGCTACAGGTTGAGGAGACAGAAAAAAGAAGGAAGATCTTGAAAAGATGGTTTCAAGAAGATCTTACCAAAAATCAAGAAGAACTTGATGCACCCCGTGATGAGATCAACAAACTCAAGGGATCGCAAAAATAACACTTACAAGATAAGATAGATGAAGAAGCAAAAAAGAAGGCAATTAAAGATGGTAAAGCTCCAGTTGATGAAGGTACAAGCTCCACATCTTCACAGGATGATTATAAGAATGAATTTGATCAAAGTGAAAAGCCAAAGAAGAATGTTGCAACTCCAAAGAACACAAGCAAAGCAATCAAGAACAAAGGACCACAACAAACTACAACACTGCCTTCAAAGAAGAATGAAAAATCTTCTAGTTATGTTCATTTATTTAATGGTTATTGTTTTTCATGTGCTAACTATGGACATATGGCCAAGGATTGTAAAGTTATTGATAGGTACAACTATCAAGGACCATCACATCTGAATGAACCATTCAAGTATAATCATTATCTGCAAAACCCTAGAAGCAAGTTTGCAGGATCACGAAACAAGTTCCACAATGATTTTGTGAGAAGAGAATACATGCCACATAGGCCAAACATTGAATGTTTCAAATGCCATAACTACGGCCATAGCGCTCGCGGTTATAGATATCTAATGGAATAACCTATGGACAACATTGAATGCTTAAAGTGTCATAACTATGGGCACATGGCTCGAGATTGCAGGAATAAGAAGGTCTAGAAAAGGAAACAAGTACAGAATACCAAGTAGATAACAAGGTTTCAGCAGTTATGCTTTTAGGATTTGTAAAAACAAAATGTCATGAGGAATTAGCAGTTGCTTCAGATAATGATTTAAGTCAAGATGGCTCGTCAAGTGACTCACTATTTTGAACAATTTGGCTTGTTGACCCTTAATTTTTGTAGAGGAGGAGTCTATGCAGCAGTATATGGCACAAGTCTACGATTGACAGAAAGGTAGTTTGAACAAGATGGAAGTTTCATTACAGGTTCAAGGGGAGAAAAATAGTCAAAGGATTACAGGTTACTAGGAACAAGTCAAGATTAGTCTACAAAGGATATGCACATGTTGAAGGAATCAATTTTGAAGAAAAATTCACTCTTGTTTCCAAAATGGAAGCTATCAGGAAGTTTCTCACTTATGCTTGCTCGAGAAAAATCAAGGTCTACCAAATGGATGCTAAGTTAGCTTTTCTAAATGGTGAATTGGAGGAAGAAGTTTACATTAAACAACCCGAATGCTTTTTTCTCTCTGAAAAAGAAGACTATGTATGCAAATTAAAGAAGGCTTTATATGGTCTCAAGCAAGCTCCTACGGCTTGGTATGCTCGTCTTGACGGATATCTACATCAACAGGGATTCAAGAAAGGAAGTTCCGACAACAATCTTTATGTGAAAGTGGATCGAGATAACCTAACTATTATCAAAGTATATGTAGATGATATAATCTTTGGAAACAGTGATGACAGATTAAGTAAAGACTTTGCCACAAAAATGAAAAGTGAGTTTGAAATGTCTATTCTTGGTGAACTAACATACTTTTTAGGGTTTCAGATTTCTCAGCAGGATAAAGGAATATTCATATATCAAACCAAGTACATCAAAGAAATGCTCAAGAAATTCCATATGGAAGATTGCAAGCCAGTCCTTACCCCCATGGTAACAGGTTGCAAGTTAAGCATAGAAGACTCATCAAAGGATATGGACCAAATGTTGTATAGATCCATGATTGGTAGTCTCCTATATGTGACAGCCTCCCGGCCAGATGTGATGCAAGCAGTTGGGAAAGTAGCACGATTCCAAGCAGCACCAAAAGAATCTCATACCTTGTTGTCAAAGGAATTCTTTAATATCTTAAGGGCACAGTGGAATATGGTCATTGATATCCCAAAGGAAATGATCTAGTCATCCAAGCTTATACAGATGTAGATTAGGAAAGAATTGTTGATGATCTAAGAGTACCAGTGGAGCAGCGTTCTACCTAGGTGGTTGTCTTGTCTCACGATTAAGTAAAAAGTAGTCTTCAATCTTGTTATCCACGGCAGAAGCAGAATACATCGTGACAACAACTTGTTGTACTCAAGTTCTCTGGATGAAGAAAACCTTGCAAGATCTTCAAGTTAAGTTTGATGAGCCTATTCCCATCTTCTATGATAGCACTAGTGCCATCAGTATCTCCAAAAATCCTGTGATGCATCCCAAAACAAAGCACATTCCAATCAAATATCATTTCGTTAGAGAGCATGTCGCTGAAAATAATATCAAGCTTGAATATTTTGGCACAAAGGAACAAATTGCTGACATCTTTACCAAACCATTACCTCGTGAAGCATTTGAGTATCTTAGCTAAAATCTTGGGATTCTCCCAAGTTTTCATTAGACTCTTTCTCTTATCTACTCGAGTAGAAATGGAGAGTGGAGGTGTTTACAGGTCCACAAGATGGCTATTTTTTAGGGGGGTTACCCTTTGCCATTGATGAAAAAGCGGGAGAGAAGGTAGTAGGAAGAGGTGTCATGATCACAAGGGGATTACTTGTGTTTCCATCAATGCTAAAGGGGGAAATTGTTGATCAGTGGTTGTCATTGATGTCAACCCAAGCAACAATAGGGGCTACTCCGATATTGCAAGGGAATTTTGACTTGAAACTTACTCTATTTTGAGTCAAGGATATTCTACATGGACTCTACTCGTTGAGATGTTTCCATTGATATATGTCACTCCAAGTCATTCGTCACGGTTTGAAAGTGATCCAAAATGGATCTAACATAGACTTCTAAGTCAATGAATTTTCCCACAGAGGAAAAATGAAAGTCATTGGATGATTTTGAAAATAGTCTCATTTTTTAGATTGTTTCATTCTAAATCCAACGCAATTTGACCAGGCCAAAACGGACTCCGGACGAAGGAGTTATTGTAAAAAGAAGATTTTCCCAACGTCCTTAGAAAAGGAGGCATTTCTTATTAAATTTGGCCTAAGGGTTAATATTAGCCTTATGCACTAAAAACCTTTGTTAATTGCTAAACCTTTATAAAGCATGTTTTACATTGAAAAGCACGTGGGCAATCTTGGCTAGGCAGATTCGAAGAATTTATATAAAATGAGCTAAAACGTTTTGAGTTCCAGAAGGAAGGCGGTAAATGGTATTTCGGGTAGGATCCAGGCGGTAAATGGTATTGGAAGGGTTGAACTCGATTCCATTCAGCAACAGACACGTAGCAATGAGGAGGATATAGGAAACTGCTTTTTAAGGCGGTTAATCCCCGTGCAAGTTTTGCACTCGAAATGACTGTCAGTCGTCAAATTAGAGATCGCAGATCAAAGGTCAAGATCTGATCGGAGATATCTAATCGGGAAAGCTTAAAGGTTGCGGACCATGGAAGAAGCGACCACTGATATGCCGAAACAGTGATATAGCGATGAGCCGATAGCGTCGATCGAAGCAATCGGAGATCGTGGATTGAGATCGCAACAATACAAAGGAGCTCCTACCTGTTTCGATTGTGATAAGCGATATGAGGATGGACCCGATAGGATTAAAGGGGCGATTGAATTCCATTTGAAATCTGGCTTTGTGGATTTGCATTGGATTTCTTTGTATTTCTCGTGTATTTCATTATTTGGGTTTTGTTCAGGTTTAGCCATATGCAATGTGATTTGTGATATGCCGATAAGTGATATAGCGATAATGCGATAGCCGATGAGGCACCGATCGGAGTGATTAGAGGTCGGTAAATCAGATTGTGATGATACAAAGGGGCCAATGCACCATGCGACGTGCGATTGAGATATACGATAGAGACACAAACTCGATAAGGATTATAAACACAATTTCGTATTATTTGAAGTTCGGGCTTAAGGCCCATGATGTGTTTTGTGTGCATTTTCCTGTGTATTTCTGTTATTTAGCTATTTTGGCCAGAGGAAGGCAAAATGATCGGGTGGCCATGCCCCCCAGTTCCTTTCCATTTGTAAACATATTCTTGTAATGAAACATTCTGTCTTCAATGATGGAGGCAACTATAACTGATGTATTACAAAAAACACAGGGAGCTCAATTCACAAGGCTACTGAAGGTTGCTAAGATTCGCTTGGAGGTCGAGCAAACCATTGATAACACAGAGCAAGAGCCAGAGCCAGAGCCAGAGCTAGAGCTAGAGCCAGAGCTAGAGTTAGAGCCAGAGCCAGAGCCAGAGCCGAGACCCAGAGCTAGAGCCAAAGCTAGAGCCAGAGCCAGAGCCAGAGCCAGAGCCAAGAGCCAGAGCCATAGCCAAAGCCAGAGCTAGAGCCAGAGCTAAGAGCCAGAGCCAAAGCCAAGAGCCAAAGCCAGAGCCGAGAGCCAAAGCCAAGCACTGAGAGGTAGAGAGCCAAATAGCCATGGAAGATGATAATCTAAACCCATAGGTTTAGTTGGAAACCAATGGAGTTGAGTGTGGAACTTGTAAAAGAATTTAAGCCATAATCCCATAGAGCCTAGTTGAGTTTACTAGAGCTCATGGAGACGTAGCCCAAGAGGTTCGTATGAACTCCTAATTATATTGTTGTTATGTGTATGATGTTTATTTGCTTCACTATTTCACTGTTATATTTTGCATATCAGTTTAAACAAATAAACTTAAGGCAATTAAGCAGTTAAAGTCAACCACAAGCATACACCTATTTCAAGTTATTTTAATTCCTCAAATTATCAATCATAAGCATAGATCTTGGGAATATATAAGCTTTGGAGTGGGAGAGGTTCTTGTAAGAATGACAAGAAGCCTTTAGTGCCCCGTTTCAGATCAAAAAGATATTCATGTTTGAAGTTAGTAACCCTAGTTAGTGGGCTAAAAACCTATGTGGTTGTGGCATGGAACTCATAATTGGTTGTGTTCATTTAATAGTCAATAGTTAATAAATATTTTTTTCTCCTAAAATATCTCCAACGTTCACTTGTTGAGGACCCTCTCAACTCAAGACATTCATAGAAATAATGACCCTCATATCCTCCTCTAGTAGGGATTTTGTGGCTTCAAACAAGTCATTGTGGCATTTTCTCTATAACTTTTTTCTGCAAATCTTCAGAAGCTAAAATTAAAACCCATTTGATCCTAAATCTTGATGGCCCTCATGACCCAATTCCCGAGCTCGTTTCATTATATTTTCGAAGATATGATCTAAGGAAGTTAAGGTTTTTGCAGGCTCCCAAATTCCATGTCAAACAGGTGACATTGATAAAATCGTCATAACTTTATCTCTGAGCATTGGATTCAAATTTCATAAATAGTCGCAAAAATAGGATAGATTATAGTTTGTTCAATATCATTTTCAGAGCCTGAAGGTTGCAACAGTGACACGTGGAACTTCGTACAAGTTCATTCTACTGAACTAGTCTATAATCAGGTCATTGTGGGAGATTGGGCATAACTCTTTCGTGAAGAATCCAATCTTGATCATACCTATGGGGTTGGAAAGAAGACTCAGACGGCTACCACAGGATGAAATTTTAGACCGTGGAGATCCGAAATTACATAGATACAATAGATTCAATATGGAGCTCCTAGAAGGCAAGAAAAGGCATGCTTTCAAGGATCACTACAGTAAGGACCACACATCAATAGTCAAGGGTAAGTCTATGGCAAGGTATGTATGATTCGTGTTTACATTTTAATTTTGAGTATCATCTCTAATATATGTTTTTGCAGGACAACCTAAGTATATACAGTGTCTCGATTATATCACTATGTCTATATGTCATAATTAGTTTTTCGGATGTCTTATTCTTGATACTACACATTTTATGTTACATATTCTTGATGCTACACCAAGTTTTCTAAATCTATATGATGTTGTAAGTTCATGTTACTTTTCTTGTCATAGTTGATAGAATGGTCTCTGTTGTTGTACTTAGAACTTGGTCCATCATAAGTCTAGTGTCAGTCATCAGTTTTTATTATATATATCTTTAGGTTAGTTTTGGATATAGTCTTGCATACAGTCCAGACCTATATCAAGAGTGGGAGTCTTTGTCTACTGCTGCAACAAGTCAACAACAAAAGTGACAAGCACATCTCAAGTACACATTGTAATTTGTATTTGTATTTATTCATTATTACGCACTTACATGTGTTTTGAAGGCAGAGGTAAGTTGAAGGGTATTTTGTTTTGTTTTGGGATTGGTTTCGCTGGGCAAATTTTGCATGCAGGTAGAAGAACATTCAAGTACAACTTCAAGCAAGAATTCAAGAGCATAAGTATCAAATCAAAGGAAGCATTGCAGCGGGACATCCTTTGAATACATGATAGCCCTTTGTATATTGTGAAGAAGTGTCAAGGCCAAGAGACATCATTGTAAATTTGTAAAAGAGTCATTTGTAAAAGTGTCATCATTAGAAGAGTCATTGTTGTAAAAGAGTCAATCTTCCAAGAGTCGACAAGGAATTATTGGGAGATATAGGGGGTCTTTGTTGGGATGATGTCATGGTTGGGTTGTAGGTCATAGTGTGATTGGGTTTTCAATCAAAATCATTGTAAATCATATTGTATCGTGGATCGTTGTCCCTAGCACGAGAATCCAAACTCTTGTCTCATTTCATTCATTATAGGGTGGCAAGGAGGTGCTAGGTTGGTGCATGAAGTTGCCTACAGGTTGGAGCCTGTGAACACTTCAGGGTGATAGGCTGGTCTAGGATTTTGGGGCATCCATTGAGTTAACTATTGAAGAAACCAGGGCGTTGGGGCGTACTTCCAGTGGAAGCTGGAGAAGAATTCTTTTCTAGAATTCTAGGAAGTTGTTGCTTTCATTTTAGTTGGGGCTGAAGATTCAAGAATTTATTAGAAAAACATTCGGTGGTTTTTGACCTGGAGGGGGTTTTACACCTAAAATTCTTACGTCTACTGTGTTCTTTTACTTACTATTATTACTACATAAACATTAATAATAATTGAAGATTAACTAATGCTCTGAAAAGATCTAAACGTGCTAATTGCTAAGGAATATTGATTCACCCCCCCCTCTCATTATTTCCAACACAAGATGTCGTACATCAGTCTCATGAAGGTTGCATGGGAGTTCGTCAATCCAACCAACATGACCAACCATTCGAAAAGGCCCTCCTTGGATTTGGAGGCAATCTTCCACGCATCGAAGGGTTCGATAGGCACCTAGTGATAACATGACTTCAAGTCAATCTTGTTGAAATATTTGGCCCCCTTGAGCTGGTCTAGAAGGTCATCAATCCACAGGATTAGATACCTATTCCATACAGTGGTCTTTTTCAGTGCCCGATAGTCAATACAGAGCGTTTGGGTCCCATCCTTCTTCTGTACCAATACAATCGGGCTCCCACAAGGTGATGAGATTGGCCTGATGTTCCCTTTCTAGAATAGTTCATGAATCTGCCTCTTGATCTCATCGTTCTCGAGAACTAGGCATCGATAGATCGATCCATTGGGCAACGACTCGCCCGGGGTCATATCGATGGAGTGCTTAACCTAACAATGCAAAGATACCACTATGGATGAGGCGAAAATATCCCTGTACTCCTCCACGACCTTGTCCATCTACTGTTACGGTGCAGAGGAGCCCTGCTTGGAAGCCATTGCCACAACCTTCTTCTTGCCCTGGGGGCGAATCATAAGGAAAAAAAATTTCCTATTCTAGGAAATTATCTTACTGCATTGCTTTGTAGTTATTAAAGAGATGGTGGTAGACAGGGCTACCTCTGGTATCCTTTACAACTTATTACCCAAAGTAATAATCATAGAGTGAGGTCTAGACTCATATACAGCATGTCGCTTCCATAAGTATGGATTTCCTAACAATACATCACAAACTTCAAGAGGAGAAATGTCACACAGTACCTCATCCATGAAGGGCTTGATGCTATAAGGAAGGTGCCACTGCTAGTTGACACAAAGATCTCGTCCTTGGTGAAGCCACCCAATGGTGTATGGTTGTGGATGTGTTATATTATTTAGGCCCAGCCACTTCACAACCTCTACTTAAATGAAGTTCTTTTAGCTCTTTTTTCGACAATGAACTACAATGGAGAACCCTTCACCTAGATCTGTGAGTGGAAGAGGCGTTCCCCCTCCTATGGATCTTCAGGCTCAATCTTCTGGATATTAGCAGTGGCCACGATGGCACTAGGCTTTACATCAATGATTTGCTTCCTTTTGTCGGTTGCCTTATCAAGTTCTGATTCAGAGTCGGAACCTGTGTTTTATTTGGAAGCCTTCAGACTGGCCACCAGTGACTACTTAGCCTGACACTCACTTATATTATGAGTGGAGCACTTATTGAACTCACACCATTTTCCTTTGTTCTGTGGTTTGGGGGTGCCTTTTCCTTGCTTTGGATTCACAGATCCAAAGTCCCACTTCTTCTGTTTAAACTTCTGCTCAATATTTACAGCATACCGATATGCTATGTCGAGCGAGGAAATGTCCAGGAAATCCATCTCATCCTAGATGTACTTGTGTAGACAGTCGCAGTACTTGAGTACCAAATGCCTCTAAGTATCCTTGATACCCAACTTTGTGCGAAGGGTATGGAAAGTATTTGTGAACTCTGGCACATCTTGGTCCCTTCCCTGTTGCAGCGTGGTCCACTTGATTTATTTGTCTTCATAGATCCTGACAAGGTAATATTGTTCCTTGATGGCATCTCAGAAAGAATTCCAAGTGGGTACGGCTGAAAACTGCGAGGGTTCACTCTCTTCCTTTTGTTCACAATAGGTTTCCCACCAATCCTTGACGTGTGGGGTAGCTTTAAGAAGTGAAAAAGTAATCTTTTCCCGATTAGAAAAGTCATGAATTGAAAAATATCCTTCCAATATATTTAACCATTTATCTACGACATCTGCATCTATCAGGCCTTCGAATATGCGAATATCGAAGTTAACCTGTACCTTAAAAGGAATGGTGCCTCCAGAGTGGCTGTTGGATGAAGATGGATCACTTGTGGATAGTCATCGAAGGATCTGGGAGAATTTATCCATCATTGCATCCCTCTGTCACTTGAGGGCTTCCTAGAGCAACATTTTGAAAGGATCTCCTACCCCCTCATCTTTCTTTTCTTACACTATGGGAGGTCATCAGGTTTTCTGCGGCTGACCTTGCAATGGTTCAACCAGATCAAGCCCTAACTCCTTATACCTTGACCTCATTAGGGACATGCAAAGAAAAACAAAGAAAGAGCAGACCATTCTAATGCCACTAATTTGAACTTAAATAGGAATGCAACAACTTACAGCTATAATCATAAACACAGATATGCAGAAGAAAAACACTTCATTTCATTAATAGAAAAATATTGAACTATGCTTACAAACAGAATGGAAATAAGATAACTAAGGCAATGGTAACTTATCTCTTAGAAGAGATGTGGCATCTGCATGCCTCTGAATTGTGTTATAATGAGGCTCAAGGGCCTATTGATTATTAGAAAACATGAGAAAACCCTAAACAACCAAAACCCTAACCCAGGTGATGTAACACCAAGAGTTTGTGGGCCCCGTTTGGGTTAATTGGGCAACCAACTTCCCAGGGTCGTAACTTGGTTATATTATCTCTGTTTGGTGCATATGATACCTTGTTGGAAAGGTCTCTCTGAGTACTACTATTTTCACTGCAAGCCCTTTCCAATGACTATGGGCTTGTCGTAGACCCCCAAAAAACGTTGTTTAGGGTGTCAAAATTGCTCCGGAAGTTTAGGACCCAAAAAACTGCTAAAAATAGTAAATGTTGAAATGAACAAGGAAACAGATGAAACTAACTGGGGGGTCTAGGTGGAATAAGCGGGTGGTCACCACTATCCACCTAGATCATCTATGGTGTCAATGGTTGACTGGTTGCCCACCGCTAAGTAGAGTATTGAATTAAGTGCAAAACAGAGTACAGAATGGCGGTTCCACAAAAATGGTTGCTTAATGCGTTGCTGGACTGTCTGTTGGACCATTTAATGACGTGTCCATATACTTCAAATGTCTATATATAATCAAGATTCCTTTTATATATTAGTCAATTTGAATCAAGAGTTATAAACATATTTAACATCTACCTAAACCAAACAAAGACATACAAAAATTGCATTTATTAATAAATCTTACCTCCATTGTACAGTAACGTGGTTTAACTAGTTTGGAGTGGTTTTATGGTACAAAAAGGGGTAAAGTAAGGTAAATGATAGTAAAAACAGTGATATAAGGTATGGAAAAGGGGTGCAAACATAGGACCCAACAAGACCCTACCTTAAACCAATTGCATCAACCCCATAACCCCACACATCTATTTCAGACTCTGCCAAATTTGCAAAAGAAACGGCATAGGACTCTCTACCCTCAACATACATTCCACATCCTAAGACCATGACATACTAAAATATACTCAAATATAACACGAGAATCTGGATACCATGCGGAAAGTACACAACGCAAATTCCAGATACCAGGCAACTCAACACAATTCTAAAGTAGTTCATGCTTAAGAGCCTTTGAATTTTCATTACCACTAATACTTCTTCCTTCAAAGCACCCCCAAGACAGAGACCCTTAAGATAAATACACAAGAAGATAATGAAGGTCCTTAAACCTCTGATAACAACCAAGAACAATACTACACCATACAGACACAATGACACTAATAGAGAAGACTTGAGCTACAAGTTTTTGAAAGACCAAGAAAACAAATAACACTTGATAGAATATTGATAAATCATACAAAATAAAGTGTTTGGAAACCTCACCAACCCAACACAAAACTTGAAGCCTCATGGTTGTAAGCAGTTCCCAACATCAGGAGAGCTCTATCGTAGCACCCAATACACCTGCCATCCATTTGTATCAAATACACTTCCATGCCAAAACACCAAATTCACCATCAACTCAAAAAATACATAGATCCAACAAAGGGAGGCCAAGTTCTATCCCTCTCCTCCTCTCTAGCTTCCTCCAACAAGGACCAGAAACTTTATAACTCTCTCAATAAATAAAAAATGCCAATTGTTAATCTGCATGTAGCGGCAAGTTGCACCCCTCTAAGCTTTAAATGTGTCTTACTACTAGGAGGTGATAGACACTACCCCCAAAACATTTGTCTCATCAAGATTAACATCCCCATCAAGGGGAAAATAAATTTCAAAATTATATTCTAATTATACTATTAATTAATTGGTTAATTTTTGGTAATTTAAAAGAATAACCAGGGAAATTTACATTATTAATATAAAATTTGGGATGAATTATTATGGCTTGAAAACAAATGTAAATTAATAGATATTTTGTTGTGGGATAAGAAAATATTCCTATTTGATGCTCTTGTCACCCTTGTTATCTTATATAGATATGGATGTGTAGCCTAGGGATGTAGTCTCTATAAAGAATATTGGAGAAGGATAGAGAAAATCATTTTTTTACATAATATATCATTTTAATAATAGAAGTAAATACGTCATATCATATCTTCCTCTTAGAAGAAAGCCTCTCCCCAATAGAGCGATGGTTAGGTACTTAATGTACAAAAACAAGATAAACAACATGGATGACAAGAGACTCTTCAAAATTGCTTCCAATTCTATCATAGCCACTTGTTGTTAAAGTAAGGATGACATCAAGATGCAAAGTCTTGGTTAAATCATTTAGGAATATAGAAATATGTTATCTTACAAGAAGTAGAAAATATTAAAAATATTATTACACCTAAATTTAAAGAGAATTGGTGGTGCAATAAAGAGTTAGAAAATAAAAGGAACCTAAGATACTATAACAAGGTGGTCAACCCTAATCTAAAGGATCTCACAAGTTACATATCTAAACTAAGGGTTGGACAATTCCCAAAACACCCTTTTATGCAAGAATCAATCATCTTTGTGACACCAAGAAGATTGAACACCAAAGACACTTTCTCATAAAATTACTCTATATACACCCAAATTAGAACTAAATTTTAGAAATTAGATTGTATTTGCAACTTCTCATGAAGTTTTAATCAAACTCACAAGACCCAAACCTACTCTACTGCTCTGCAGACATTAATTCACAATTTAGAACAAAAATATTAGACATGCAATAAAAAAATCACACACATGAAAATAGTATTTTTCCCAGAGAGAAATATTCTAAAACTCCAATGTCTACTTTGCATTAATATGATGAATAGAGATGTATTACAATTGTTTTTCTCAACTGATCACAACCTACAAGTGCATAACTTATCTCTCTACTCACTGAGAAGCTCTGACCCAGACTTAGTCAATTTTTGCCTCTGCTTGAGCCACTATTTGCTTGCTTTGTTCCTTAAGGAATTAGGCCTCCATTAATTAGGAATTTCCTCCAAAATTCTTGTGCAATTCCTGACCTCATGCAACACTTGTACACTCAACTAGTTTACAATTGTTCTTGGAAACTCCACCACAACTAGGTAACTTGTATTCTTTGCATCCATTAGCTAATTATTAACTAATTGATCAATTAACTAGATGATCTATGAGTTAGATTGATGTCACACTACTTAAATAACCATTAACTAGTTCTATTAAGAGTTAGAACTAGTTCAATTGATTACAACTGAAATTAACTCAACCTAGGTTCCTAAAATTTAGGAATCACTACATACAATTGAACTGCATGTCACTAACTTGAATTAAATGAACTAGACTTCATGTCGTTAACTTGAATTAACTGTACTAGACTCCTAATTTTTAGGAATCAACATAAGAAAACTGAACTTTCAACTCATAAACTCGAATTCACTGAACTAGCCCCCTATTTTTTAGGAATCAACATAAGAAAATTGAACTTCAACTCATTAACTCGAATTGAGTGTTCTTAATTGAGTGCCATGTCACCTCATTTAACTCCTCCAAGTTGTATGCTGATGTGGAATTTTGAATTTCCTCAATTTGATTAAGGCAAAATCAAAATTAAGACTTTCTTGCTGCATTTTCAACTTCAATTTCAAAATATTTGCTATAATATTGACTTTCCTAACTTCATAAGTCATCAAAATTATGTAATCTCGTAACACTTCTATTACTATTTTGAACATAATTAATTGGGTTTTAGAAAAATTAAAGTAATTTTTATTTTTTAAAGGTTTGATAAAACAAATATGGTCTTCGTGGATTTTAATAATCATCATTATCATCCCATGTTGAATTTATAAATATAAAGAATTAAACATTAACATTAAATAATATAATTACATTAGGGATATTTAAGGGAAGTGATTCTCTATTTAAAAAAAAAATCATTTTAAAATTATAAAATTAATAACTCATTCTCAAAAAGTTGAGATACATTAACCCAAATTAGAATTCAATATCAAAATATCTATTACAATGTTGGCCTTCTTAACTTCCTAAGTCATCCAAATTAAGTAATCTTGACCATAAAAAATAAGAATCTAGATGAATTTAAGTAATTATTGCTTTTTTAAGATTTGAAAAATTAATTATAGTCTCAATGGACATTAGTAGTCATCATTATTATCATATTTTGAATTCACACCCACATAGATTCATCTTAAGTATGGATCTAACATGAGTTGATGGATATTAATAATCATCATTATTATCATATTTTGAATTCACCCCTGCATAGATTCATCTTAAGTACGGATCTAACATGGGACGAGAGGGATCAAATTTCTTCAAGTGCAAAATACAATGTGTTACTTTTCATTGTTTAAATTATATTTAAGACCAAATAAACTTTTTAACCATAAAACTTACTTTTTTCATGATGTATACATAAAAATAAAAAGTAAAAAGTAAAATATAATATTATATACTTAATCTACTTTAAAATATTTTACATTACTTGTTCACACAAATTAAAATGGTTTTTTATTAATATATTTAAGTATATTCAAGTATTAATTCTTATTAAAATATTTTTTGATAACTCACCCCAATGTAGTTTTTATAAACATCACACATTAAATGGTTTTACTCTTAATAAAAAAAATCTATATAGAAATATATATGAAGTTGGGACACAATCCACATAAATTAGTAACATGGATTTCAAATAGTTTATTAAATCTTTGTTGAAATATTTTTTAAAAATACCATAGATTAAACACTCATCATACAATTTTTTACCCTTCTATTCATTTTTTTTTATTATAGCCCACATTGTTTTCTACCTAAACTAAATTTATTCAAAGGGGTGGAACCGGATGTACAGACTTACACATCCCCCATATTGGGTTGTAAAATGAAGCTTCTTCTCGTCCCAATTAATATAATATATAAAATTTAAAATAATAAGTGTTTTAATAATTAAATATATAAAATAAAATAAATCTAAATTAATTATAAGAGTTATAATAAAAAATTATATAAATATAATATATTATAATATATTATATATCTTATCTTGGAAGTTCAGTTAGCAATCATTTAATTATGAAAGTACAAATCTCCTTTTTATCACAACCTCTCTTGTATTCAATTGAAAATATTTGCTTGATTATACCTCCAAATTCCTTCGATTCCTCCTAACAGTGTTCCTTTGACTTCTAGTGCACAGTGTTAGTATTATCTTTAAGTATAGATTTTAAAATATTTTTAATTTTAAAAATAATAAAAATTAAAATAGTACACATGGTCAAATTACATAAAAATAATTAAACTAGTCTAGATCCATCCCAACTTGATCTACCAAGCACCAAAAGGATCAAATCCCTTAAGATGCAAACATCTTTTTGAGTGAAAAAAGATTTGATCCCTAGACGGCACTTGGTAGATCCAAAGTTAAGACCGATCTAAATTGGTTCATATTGAGTTATACTCTTGTCCTTTTAAAACAAAGATCTATAAGTTAACTATAGTTAAATATTTTGTATTTAATAATATTTTTTAATAGTTAATAAAAATAAATTTAAAGAGATTTAAATAAATTATAATTCATAATCAATAATAATAAAAATAATTTTTAATTAAAATTTTATAATTTTATTTTAATCATTTTTATTACCAACATAAATCTATTTAAGTACGGATCTAACATAAAGGGATCCAATTTCTTCACTTGCACTTCTTTAGAGTACAAATATAATGTGTTAATTTTAGTTGTTTAAATTGTATTTTTGAATGCTAAATTAGATTGTATATATAGGACCAAATAAATGTTTTAACCATTAAAAACTTATTTATTAAAATGGTTTTTTATTATTATATATTATTTAAGTATAGTCAATATTAATTCCTATTAAAATATTTTATTGATAACTCATTGAATTTTTTTATATACCACATTAAATATTTTATTTAACAAAAAAATTCTATATATAGATATATGTGAAGTTGATATCCACAAAAATTAAATTAAAATTTTCTTTCAAATAGTTTATTTAAATCTTTTGTTGAAATATTTTTGAAAAGTATAAGATTTATATTTTGTTACTTCTATTTACTTGACAACATGTTCATATTTTTTTAAAATTGTCTTTAGTGTGACTTTTTGGAAGCTTTTCCGGTCTAATTTCTCTAAAATCTACCAGGCATTTATTGAAATCACAAGCTTGATGGGTAACCCCTACAAAATCGAAGTGCCTTTGGTTTTTTAGGTTGTTGAATCCATTTCTCTAAAATTTTAGCAGGAATTTATTGAAATCACAACCTTGATGGGTAACCCCTGTGAAATTGAAATGCCCTCGGTTTTTCAGGGTGTTGAATCCATTTCTCTAAAATCCAGCGGGAATTTATTGAAATCACAAGCTAGGGTGTTGAATCCATTTCTCTAAAATCCACCAGGAATTTATTGAAATCACAAACTTGATAAGTAACCCCTGCAAAATCGAAGTGCCCTCGGTTTTTCAGGGCGTTGAATCAATTTCTCTAAAATCCAACAGGAATTTATTGAAATCAAATCTTGATGGATAACCCCTGCAAAATTGAAGTGCCCTCAGTTTTCAAGGTGTTGAATCCATATATACAGTCAAGAAACTAGTTTAAATAATACAAATCAAGATTTCGCCTCAAATTTTTCCGTCTGATTCTGAGATCAAAAAATCTAAAAAAGTCATACTAAATATATATATATATATTATATATATATATTATATATTATATATTTTTATTATAGCCAACATTATTTTTCTATGTCAAACAAAATTTATATTTTTTATTTTTATTTTAAAGGAGGACTGGTAGAGAGACATACTTACACATCCCCTCATACTGGATTATTGAATAAACCTCTAGACTCAAAAATATTAAATATTAATATTAAACAATTTAATCACATTTGAAATATTTAAAAACATTGATTCTATTTCTTTATAAAAAATAGTAATATTATCTTTTTTTTGTAGGTAAGCACCCACAGTGGATTTGTGACCTGTCGTAAAGAGTGCTTTAACAGTGCACCCATTCACCGTCAATCCAAAACCCCGTAGGCCCAAAAAATAACAATATTATCATCTCAAAATTATATATTTTAATAAAAATCAATAACTCTTTTCAAAAATTAACAGATCATATATATATTTTTTATTTTTAAAACCAAATATTTTATTCTCTCTCATATATAATATATATATATATATATATATATATATATATATATATATTATAAACAATTTAAATAAATAATAAATAAATAAAATAAGTTAACCCATCTGTAAGATTGTAAGTATGGAAAAAAATGTTTTTCTTTTTTGGATAATTTTTATATAAATTTTTAGAAAAAATTTTTGGTTTATTTTCCAATTTAATTTGTTTAATTTTTATTTATCTTTTAATTTTATTTATTTAAAATTCAAAAAAAATTAATTAAAATCAAAAATTTGATAAGTGAACGGTTTACAATCAAAATATTACAAAAAATTTTAAATTTTTTAAAATACTAAATCCATATATACAATAAAAAAAAACCATTTCCTCACTTCTCACAAATCCCATCTAACTACCCACAAAAAAATGACCATATCACTGCATTTTTATTTCGTCCTTATTCCCTGAATCTCCATTGCTTGTTCCGGGGCTGCCTTCACAACTGCAGACAACTACTTAATCGACTGCGGAGCAACAAGCGCCGTTAATCTGGACGATGGTCGCAGGTTCGAAATTGAAGGATACTCACTTTCAGAAACATGCTAGTATATATCCTTTTCAGAAATATGCTAGTATATACTCTTCTTTTATTAAAGTGTTTCTATTTATTTATGTATTTTTTCTTGGAAAAACCTTTTATTTATTTATTTTGACAATAGGTTTTTAATCACAATCATGACGTGCACTCTTGGGCTTTAATTTGTCGCATTTAAGTCTACATGGTCCAAATTTTCAAAAAGACATAAAATCAAAACTAGACGGCGGCCAAAGTAGACAAAAAAACACAGACATCGGATTGATAGGTTTCTTTTTTTTTTGGGTGGAATCCAAATAAATCTCTGAATGTGATTGTGAAATTTATAGGATGGGATAATGTTTATTTTGGGATTATTTGTAAAAATGAGGTTTTCATTATGTTTGTTCGTCAAAAAGAAATATTTTAAGGTTTATGAGATTAAAGATAGTTTGCTTCTTCATATGCTTCATGTATTAGGTCTTTTTTCTGTGAAGCTTTAAAACAAATGCTCCCAGCTTCTGGACAAACCTTTTGTTAAATAGATTATCCCAAGAGCTAGCTATCAGCATATGCATAACTTTTTTTGTTGTCTTTGAAGGCCTCACATTCTAAAATGAAATGTTTTTCTATTTCCACTTTTCTAGAAGAACAAAAAAATGCATATTCTTTCCTCCTACACTTCTTTCGGCATTTCCTAACACCCTGTTTCACAACGGAGTTGATGAGAATTAGTCCTTAACTCAGTAATAAAAATTTTGCTCTCCAAGAGATATTGGCCTCTATGTATGCTTTTGGTTGATGACTATGAGTGGGATTAAATACTTCAATATGGTATTTTTTCTTTCTTCCTAGCTCCTTATGCCAAGTATGCTTGTGGAACTTTTCCATATCAAAAGCTTTTATCTCTTTGTAGTTTATGGGACACGCATTCAAACAAATACCCCATTTACTAAACCATTTGTTATTTTGTTGCATCCAAATTTTTTTGCTCTTGCACAATCTATCATTAAAGACAACTTTAAGCCATCTATCTTTTTTTTTGTGTAAGTCAGAAGGATATATTATAGTACAAAAATATGTTACAAAAAATTTGCCATTGCAGATCGAGGCCTGATAAAACTAGTAGACCAGGCACAAAACTCAGGCCCTTAACAAGCTGCTTAAACCGCTACCCGCACACCACGCAAGGTGGCCACCCAGAGAACTACGGCAAAAAACAAAGACCCCTATGAAACCGTGGACCGTAAACAAAGTTACATAAGCTAAAGATAGAAGCCAGCTGCTATTAGATGCAGCGCAGAAGAGAAAAACATAAGCAGATTACTGCGGAGGAGATCCAAACCGGCTGAGAGTGTCCAGACCTTGCTCCATAACATGCTTATCAACCCGAGCCTGCAAGGTATGATAATTTTGAGCTTCCTTCGAAGGCGCCGGCTGCTGACCAGCATGGAGCAGAGGATCAAGGCTGAGAGTCTGCTTGAGAAGTTTGATGAGCAGCGTCAACTTCTTGTTAACCAACTCCATCACACCATGCACGGCTGAGATTTCAGAGTCCAGAATCTTGTAGATCTCAAGCATATTGTTCATTTGATCCTCAGAGATGGAACCTTCCCAATTTGAATGTTGTTGCATTTCCTCCTTGGACTCTAATGCCTTGGCAAGCAAGGTCTTGACCTTCCAACTCTCCACCTGCGTCCTTACGAACTGGGTAGCCCATTTGGAGGCAGTGCCGGGGTCGAGTAACCAGTCGACCTCCCCAGCAATGTCATCCGCAGTGCGCTGCAAATCTTCCTCCTTGACCGAAGCTTCCAACTCAGCGATTTTTTGCTTATTCCTCGCCGTAGTTCGTGTTTCATACATTCTCTTCGCAGTTTGAAGCTCTTGATTTGTCGTGATGCTTCTGCAGCTTCCCGTCTTCATGGTGCACTGGTTGTCCTTTTCTTGTTGGCAGAAACGCTTCCAAGAAATATAGTAACCCAGAAAGGTGCCCGAAGGAATTACAATGGAGCTGGTTCCTGGGCTGGCTAATAAATAAACCTTCTCCATTTGGTTTCCCGTGTTGCCCGCGTTCAGACGAGGCGAGGTGGTAGTACTATCACCATAACTTCCCGGGAGGGCCGAGAATCCCGAGGGATGTCTCCAAATCCTAAAATGAATGTTGTTGTTTTCTGCTTGAGTACGTATCTGCCATGTGTCCCTTCTTCTTGGTATGCAGCGGCGATATGCTTTGCAGCCTTCTGTGTCATAAAACCTTTCTGTTTTCGCTTGTTGTTGCCATAATTGTTTCCGCTGCGCATGTCCTTTCTTCCGGCGCCAACAATCCAAACTCCTTTCCTTACCGGCCCGCTTCATCATACTTTACCGTTGGAGCCTACCTTTTCCGGTTAAGCTCAGCTAGTGTTGTCAAGGTCCTGCTTGGCCCGCTGTAAGCACTTTTCCTCGAGGTCCGGACAGTCCACCTGTTTCCAATAGCTGTCCCATACCTCGTCTGGATTGTCAATGCCATAGTTCACCAAGTAGTCCGCCAGCCCATTAGCCTTACGTCTAACCGCTTGAAAAACTATCACGTTCATCCCGACAATCAATTTTGCAATATTCTCCGTCACCTTGGCGAGCCTCCAGTGTTTCGTGGCTCGACTTGTTGTGGTGCCTGCATAGATCTTCTTAGCAACTGAGATTACCACAGACGAATCCCCTTCCACAATCACCTTGTTAGTCTGCAAATTCTTTAGAATTCTAAGCCCGTGCTCAAGCGCCGCGAACTCCATCTCGTTGTTCGTGCTTTCTCCCAGCTCTCTACAATATATGTGTATAATTTCACCACCCTGATTCCTTATGACTCCTCCAATACCTGTTGTCCTAGGGTTCCCTCTGGACGCACCATCAAAATTTAGCTTCAGACCACCCTCCGGTGATCAATTCCACTTGGTGGCTTCCGAATTTGGTTGTTGTTGGCGTCTCGGCGATGTGCAGCTGTGGTTCGCTTCTAATTGAAAGCGTTTTAGGATGAGTAAGTCACGATCTGATATCTTCTCGTTGGGATCCACTTTACATTTCGTTTGAATTAGCTATTGAATGTTGGTTAAAATAGTTTCTTTGGAGTGATCCGCATTTCTGTATTCATCCTCGAATATTCGTCTATTGCATTCTTTCCAGACTGTCCATAGAAGGAAGCCTGGCATGGTTTTCCATATGCTGTTGACCCTTTGGTTATTGGAGAAGTTATTTTGCCAATTGAGGATAGTATTATGAATTGAACCTCTGTCTCTGTTGGAATCACTTAGAATTTCCTCCATCCAGTTCCATAGTTGATTTGCCCATTCACATGAATTGAACAAGTGGTTTATTGTTTCTTCTTCAGCTAAGCACATTGGGCATCTAGAGGGTCCACTGAAACCTTTTTTGCGTAAATTATCCCAGGTTAAGGTTCTATTTCGCATCAGAAGCCAAAGGAATGTCTTGATTTTTGGCCAAAATAGGTTGTCCCAAACTTTGTTGCTCCATGTCACTGCCTCCTCCTGCTCAGCCTTTTCCAATATTTCCCTCGCTTCTTTTAATGAGAAATTGCCACTACCTCTCATACCCCATCTTAGCTTGTCTGCTTCTTCTGGTTTCCGAATCTTTCTTTTTTTCATTTTATCATTAATTTGCTGTGTGCTTTCATTTCTTTCATTGTAGTTGCCGCTGTTGAGACTGATCCATTCCCTCCAGATGGGATCCTTATTGTCCTGATTCCAATAGTGGTGGACTCTATGCATGCCTTCATTTTGGTTTGAGAGTTTGAGAGACAATAGTTCTAGGGTGTCCAGTTTTGGGAGTTGTTGCCAAGCATCCTCCCAAAACAGGGCTATCCTGCCATTGCGGATTTCCCAGAAGCTGTTCTCCTGCACTATGCTTCAGTTTTTGCGCGCTAGGTTCCATATGGGTGAGCCTTCCGGGACCTCTTGCAGTCTGACCATATCCTGATTGTTGCAGTCGGGAGTGTACTTTTCTTTCCAATATCTAGCCCACGGAAAATTGGGCTCTTTTATCCACCTCCACCGTAGTTTAGCACCACAATTCCTGTTGAAAATTGACGGATCTACGAGATTTAGTCCCCCCCATGGATTTCGGCTTGCATAGCTTATTCCAAGCTACCAACGCCCATTTTTTCTTATCCCCATTTCCATTCCAAAGGAAGGATCTCTGAATGGTTCTCATTTGCTGTAGAATTCCCTTGGGAGCTGGTAGCATAGACAATAAGTACTGCGGTATGGCTTGTAACACTGTCTTAGTTAAAACTAAACGACCGGCGAAGTTTAAAGCCCTGTGCGTCCAATGTTTACATTTTTTCTCCATGTTGGCTAAAACCTTCTCCCAGTGTGTTTTCTGCCAAGGTTTGAGAGTAAAGGGAGCCCCTAGATACCTCGATGGCAGATTGCCTATCCTGAATCCAAGTAGTTGAGATAGATGAGCCTGAATAGCCGGATAAGTATGGAAGAAGAAGATTGTTGACTTGGAGAAATTTACTTCCATTCCAGAGGCTTTACTAAAGAGGTCTAAGATATGCCGAAAAGCTAAGGCCTCTTTGACTATGGGGATTCCGTGTAACATTGTATCGTCCACGAACTGTTGATGCGTGGTGGCTGGTAGATTTCTTATCGGTTGAAGACCCTTAATGATACCATCAGCTTTCTTCTTGGCTATAATTCTGCTGAGACCTTCCATAAGAATGACAAACAGGAATGGGGACAGAGGATCCCCCTCCCTTATTCCACGCGATGGTGAGAAAGGTTCAGAGGGTGCTCCATTAACAAGGATTGAGAACCTTGAGGATTTGATGAGGGCTAAAACCCAGCTAATCCATTGCCTACAAAAGCCAAAAGCTTCCAGTATGGCTTCTAGGTACCTCCAACTCACCTTGTCATATGCCTTCGAGATATCAAGCTGCATTAGCATTCCTGTTTCTTTCCTTGAGTGTAGAGTGTGGATCATCTCCTGGGCAAGGAGGATATTGTCTAAAATCTGCCTTCCCTCTACATAGCCCGATTTCTCTTCAGATATGATGCCCTGAAGAATCGGCTTTAATCTGTTGGCTATAACTTTTGATATTATTTTGTAAATGACATTGCATAAAGCTATAGATCTGAACTTTTCAGAGGTGTTGGCTTCCTCTACCTTGGGTATGAGCGCTATAAAGGTTGAATTGATGGATTTTAGGATTGATCCAGATCTTTTGGAGTCCTCAACCACATCCCACACTTTCTGCTTTACAATATGCCAACAGGCCTTGTAAAAGTTGATGGTGAACCCATCAGGTCCTGGAGTTTTGTCGTTTGGCATGCTATTTACCGCTTCCTCCACTTCTCCCAGTGTAATTTCCCTGCAGAGGGCCCAGTTCTGATCAGAGTTAATAGATTTGGGTATGGCTTTTAGCAGTTCCTTGATGGCTTCCTCTCTGTCTAAATGCACTTCCTGAGCTATGGAATTGAAGTGTTCCCGGAGCAGTGCTGATATGTCGTGGTGATTCTTCAGTGGTTCCCCATCTTTATTTTTCATCTCCAGAATTTTGTTTGCACTCCTGTAGTCTAGAGTCGATCTGTGGAAAAATTTGGTGTTTTGCTCCCCTTCTTTTAACCATTGGATCCTTGATCTTTGTTTCCATAGGGTTTCTTCTTGTCTGCACCGATCGTGCCATTGATGAGTTAGACTTTTCTCCTGCTCGGCATATTCCTCATTACTGTACCCAGAAGCCCAGTCTTTGTGGATTTGTTCCAACTTTTCTTCTATCCAGGTTTTCTCCTTAAAGATGTCCCCAAATACTATTCTGTTCCACTCCTTTATCTTTTCTTTGATGATTCTTAACTTCTTCTGTAGGTTAAACATTTTGGAGTCTTTGCCTTCTAGGGGTTCGGACCACCATTTCTCCACTAGCTCGAGGAAGTTGAGGTGATCCAGCCAAAATTTTTCAAATCAGAATGGTTCGTTCCTCAGAGTGCTCTGCACTGCAACTGTGAGTGAAATTGGCCAGTGGCCCGAGCCTCCAGTTGGGAGGATATCTGATTCTACAGTGATGCCATCCATTATGATATTCTCATAGATCAAGAATCTATCCAAGCGGGAAGCAATCAATCTTTCTCCCCCTCTTTTGTTATTCCAAGTGAAGTTGCCACTCTTGGGGAGAATATCTACTAATTTAGCATCATCAACGAAGCTGGTGAAAGCCTTCGTATCCTTGTTTAATTTTCTTGACCCCCTTTCTTCTCCAAAAGGGTAGTTATCATGTTGAAATCTCCCCCTATAATGCATTTGGACTTTGGGTATCTAACAATGAGTTTATTTAAGGAATTTAAGAAACTTATTTTGTCCTCTGTTCTTTGTGGTCCATATACATTAACACATAAGAAAGATTCAGAATTACCTGCGATTTGAGCTTCCACAACAATGAAATGTTTGTTCCCTTCGGCAGAGATCACCTGAATATCTCTTGTATCCCATAGCGTTGCTAGGCCGCCTTCTCGACCTTGACTTTCTACTTCTAGATAATTTATATACCTTTCGATCTTCTTGTTTATCTTGGACATGCTGGAGCTGCTGCATTTAGTTTCTTGAATGAACATGATCTCCAGATTGAACTTTTGAAATTTACGCTTCAATACTCTTTGTTTAGCTTGGCCATTCAGCCCTATGGCATTCCAAGATATGATCTTCATGATTAATTTAAGGTTTTAATGGTAGGATGAGAAGGCGCTAAGTGCCTTCATCTTCCCTGAGTTGATCATTATCATGCCTAGCTCCTGCAGAGCCTCACCATTTGTCCTTCTGCCTCGTCTTTTCTTTTGTTTGGAGCTGAATGAGTTCCATGTGAGACTTTTGGAGTGGGTACCACTCCCTTTTGCTACACCTAGCTTCATATTCTGCTTTTCTAATTCTGCTTTCTGCCTTGCTATGAACATATCATTTACCTTCCTGATTTCTTCCTCCGATGCATTTTCTTTGCCTTGCGTTTTCCATTTCTCAGCTATAACTCGTAGATTCATTCCTTCCCTGGCTAGCACCTCCTCCAGCTCGAGATCTTCACTTCCTTCATCGCTGGTAAGCATGTCTGTGTCCTCCTCCTGCTCTTCTAGTCTCTCCTGCATTTGGACTTCGTTAATGTTCTTGTTCCCTTCCGCTGCTGTCCTGGTTTGTTCTTCCCTTTCCTTATGCTCCTTATCTGCTACCTGGGTTTTATGTCCATCCTCTGATTCTGATTCTGGATCTAAGATCTCGAAAGTATTATTGTAGTTGGTTCTACCTGTTCCCGCCTTGTTCATTCTTCTTCTATTGGCTCTCTGCCTTGACTTTGGTGTGATGAAGTTATCTTTATCTTTATTCCCCTGCTCTGATTTAGTGTCTTCTTCCTTCTTGTTCATTGAGCATTCCCTTATTAAATGTCCGTGTTCGTGACATTTACGACATCGAAATGGGATCTGCCCATAGTCTATTGCCTGAAAGTAGTCTTCATCTCTATATTCAAGCCATAACCCTTCATGCAGTGCTCCCGAAACATCCATTTCAACACATATTCTTGCGCATGAGGTGTATTTCTTTTGCAGGGTTGCCTCCGAGGCTTTGATAAAAGTGCCCAACTGATCTCCAATTTGCTTGAGAGAATTTGAACCCCAATAATCTATTGGGAGAGAGAATAATCTAATCCAAACTGGAACTTGAGTAAACGATTCTTTTTCTGGGGTGAAGTTCGCTTTCCATGGTCGCATGTACAGCCCAGCTGAGGCCATGAAATATGGGCCTCCATCAAAAATCCTGTCCTTATCTTCCAGGTTGGTGAAAACAACTGTGAAGAAACCTTTAGCTCCCAGGTGTAATCTGACATCCCCTTTGGGCTTTTAATGCTGTCTGATCCATTGGCATAGGGCCCTTTCCGTAGGCCACATGCCCATAAACTTGCAAATGACTACATGTTCTGTCATGTGCTCTCGGTAAGCTTGTATCTCCGGATCCGTGATTACAACCCTTAGGTTATCAGTTTTTATTGGTTTGCGGATCTCGTTCGTTGTAGGGTGCTTGTTGTGGCTCGAGCTTGTGTCCTCTTTCTTTTCTTTGTTCTCTCGCCTGTTGTCTGCGTTCTCCCGTTCTTCTTCTGACTGTTTTCCCTTGTTATCTATCATTTTTTGTCCTGATGTGGCTTTGTTTTCATTGTTTCCCGGCCCGTCATCTTCTGCTCCTCTGACTTCTGTATTGCTGTCTTGATCATTACCTTTTGCTTGTTTTTTCTTCTTGTTTGTCCCGCCAAGCTGCTTGAAGCCATCATATCCCGAGATTCAGACTCCTTCTCTCACGTTCTTCTTCTGCTTTTGCATGATTATTTGTTTATACGAAGGGGTCCCAATGGACCCTTCTGCCTCCATCTGGGCTGTCAGCTCTTGACCCTTTCTGAACAATGCTACAAACCGGGGTCTGTGCGCTGCCAGGTCTGAAGCGATTTCAGTTTCTCAGAAAACTAGGGTTTTCGCGCTCGCAGAGTCCAATATCTCAACTTTAAGCCATCTATCATTAATGAAATGAAATGAAATTTTAACGTCCACGAAATTAAACATAGTCTATGGGACTAATAGCTTCCTTGTTTTTTGCCTTTGCAATTCAATCCTCTTATTATTCAAATTAACAATGAATTGGTCCAATGTTAGAATCTTCTAACAGTCTCCTCACTTAAAAGACAATGCCAAGGAACCGATGTTAACATATTGATGTAACTTTCTCTCGTGTCTCTAAGCATCATATTCCAAAATGAAATGTTTTTCATACACAACTGTTTTTCCCAAGCTTCTTCCACCTTAGTTTATGCAAGTAGTTCTTAATTAAACAATAAGAATTTTTGCTTTCCATGGAATGCTAATTCCAATGTACTCTTTTTGTAGGAGATCACAAGTGGGATTAAATCTTTGAATATAGTATTTCTTATTTCTACTTAACTCTTTTCTCCATATACACTTATAAAACTTCTCCATAACAAAACTCTAAATCCTTATTGTTTGTAAAACATACATTTAAATAAATATATTCAAACCGTTTCCGTAACCATTTATTTATATATATATTAAAAATTGACACAGAGATGACGTGTAAGATTAGTTGGTGATCGTTGTGAAGTTAGGGGCGTTAGAATACCTTTTGTCAATTGCCGCTAACTCTGAATTTAAGAGCCCAAAGTCTTTTCCTCGAATCACGTGTGCCGCTCAATAATCATGGTAAAGTCCACTAGAGTAGCTGTGAGGCAATAAATTGTTGGCCTGTGACCTTGAATTGGCTTTAAAAGCCATTGACTTGGTTTTGATTCTTAGCGTGTAAATTTTCAAGTTAGATTGAATTGGTTTTAATTTTTGGGTGTAAATTTCCATGTTGACGTGCATGTGATAGTATCATTTATTATTAAGTTTTAATATTGATCGTGGTTTTAATATGATTCCCTGTAGGTTACAATTGAATTGTATATTTATTTGATTTTATATGCGAGATATTTTATTGATAGAATTTTTGAGTTTTTCCTTAATATTCTTCGTCATTTTATTCGAATTCAATTTGTTGGGAAATTATTATGTCTTTCACCGAAGATCATTCCATGTTTATAAGAGTTAACTAATGGTTGGAGAAGTTTCTATCTACTTTTATTTGTGCTTTGATTAAAAGGAGCAGAGTCAATGAGGAAGGAAAAGTCTTTAAAGCTTATTATTTGTGCTTTGATTAAAAGGAGCAGAGTCAATGAGGAAGGAAAAGTCTTTAAAGCTTATTGATCGGAGCCTGAGTTAAAAAAAAGTTATAGTGTATGGTATTTTTTTTATGGATTATTTTGTAAGTGAGTGGAGAGGTTTATTTTATAATTTAGTATAAGAGATATGTAAGTATGTTTGTGTTTTAATTTAAGTTGGATATGTATTATATATAATAAAATAAAATAAATAATGAATATATTTGTTTGGTTTGTTTAATTAAGAAAAATATATCACTCTTACTTTTATCTTTATTCTTGCTCTCACAATAAATTAAATATTTCAGTGTCTATATGAAAGACACATAATCTTATATCAACTTTATAGAGAAATAAAGTAGTTAAAAAAAACCTATATACACACTATATAAAGCAATTGAAATTAATATATATATATATATATATATATATATATATATATTTAAAACATTTTAAGCAGTCTCATTATTTTATGCCTACATAAATCTTGATCCATTTTATACATTAAATAATGCAACATAAACAATGAAAAATTACAAAGCTCTCTCTCTTTTTCTCTCTCTATATATATTCAGAGGATCAAATATGTCAAGCTATAAATGTGATCAAATATATCCAAGTGCAAACATTTTATTCAAATTTCGCACTCTAAAAGAAGTTTTCACCTCAAAATATTTGATCCCTCTCTGCTCTTACTAGATCCATGGTTAAGATGGATCTATACTAGTTATTATAGAGTTAAAAAAAAACTTAATATGAGGAATTTGTAATTCAATATAATACAACTTATAAAACAAGACACTTGTTATTAATCAAAAGCAAGATAGGAAGATTATAAAGTCTGGGAAGATTATAAGTGTAACCTTGCAAGTTGAGATAAGTTAGGTTTACAAGAAATGACTTTCCGTTCTCATCCAAAAATCCCATAAATACATATAGTAAAAACAAAATATAATTATTGACACTTTATTAATTACAAGGATGTAATCAACAAAATTAAGAATTCATGGAAGATCACTATTCTAGCTGAGATTCTACAATAAAATGATTATGAAGATAATATGAGTTGACAAGTATGATGAAGAAAATTTGAGATATTTTTTAAGAGAAATATGAATGGGAAAGTTGTTTTTCCTTTCACCTAGAATCTCTATCCTAGGTGAGATTCTACAATAAAATGATAATAAAAATAACATGAGTTGACAAATAGGATGAAAGAAATTTGAGATATTTGTTTTAGAGAAATATGAATCTAGAGAGTTGTTTTTTCTTTTTTTGCAAAAATGAGAATGTCTTTTGCAATGGAACAATTTCAAACATATAATAATAAGTTGAAGGATATAGAGGAAATCACTATCAATTAAAATTTGATCTCTATTCATCACCTTTATAAGGTGAAGTTATATATATGAGGGTATGCTAGGTGGGAACTAGTAGTTTTGTTAAGGATGCGTGAGAGAAACTTGTTATTATTCCTTGACTTGTTTGAGATGAACAAGAAAATCAATTATAAAACTCTATACTTATGCAAACACAATATAACTCAAAGTAGTGACATGGTAGATATATGTTGATATGGTATAACAAGCAAATTAAGACTAAGTCAAAATGTTGAAAGTAAGAAGTTATAACCAATTTGTTGTCAAATAACACTAGTTATTGCCATGTCAAATCTACAATCATGGAATTCTCTAGTTTTTCATTACACTAAGAGAAATCGATTGCTTTTATAATTTAATTCAATATGTAATAAGTATTCAATATGTAAATTCTCACCCTTAGAATTTATGGTCTTCCTAAGATTCATAAAGAAGGGGTCCCTTTGAGACCTATTGTCAACACAACGTCTGGGCCTACCTATCTTCTTGCCAAGTTCTTAGTTCAGAAGCTCAAACCTCTAGTTGGCTACACTAGCTCATTTGTTAAGGACTCGACTTCTTTTGTCAACCAACTTAAAGGTATCTAGTTGGCTACACTAGCTCATTTGTTAAGGACTTGACTTCTTTTGTCAACCAACTTAAAGGTATCAGACTTGAACTAGTGGATTTGCTTGTTAGTTTTGACGTTATTTCCCTTTACACAAAAATCTGCATCAATGTGGAAATCAATGTAATCAATCGTATTACTAATAATGATACTGCCAATTTGGTTGGTCTTTGCCTAACTTCCACCCTTTTTAGTTTCTAAGGTGAATTTTTTGAACTGACCTGTGTTGTTGCCATGGGTCCTTCGCTCTCCCTGTTGTTGCTAACGTATTCATGGATGATTTTGAAACCAAAGCTTTGGCCTATACTCAATTTTGGCTCAAGCTATGGAAGAGATTTGTAGATGATACCTATGTCATCTAGCCCCATGGTCGTGAAAAGTTGGATTTCTTTCTTTCTCACCTTAATTCTCAAATAGACTCCATCAAATTTACGATGGAGGTTGAAGTAGATGGCAATCTTTCTTTCCTTGATGTTCTCCTCTCCAGATTGGACGATGGTTCCGTGTCCCACCAGGTGTTTCACAAGAAGACTCAAACTGAACAATATCTTCATAGCCAACTCTCACCATTTCCCAACGCAAAAATTTGGTGTTCTAAACACCTTGCTACTCATGCGCTGAGGGTCTCAGATGAAAACCACCTGGATGAAGAGAAATCCCATCTTCTTGATGTTTTTGAAAAGAATGGATATAGTATGCATCAAGGTCTTCTGGCTTTTCAAAAATCTAATAAGGGCCCTTCAACTAAGAAGTCCCTTGATGAAGATTCTTCAAATGTTCTTCTTCCTTTCATCCATGAAACCACGAATAAGATTGCTCATGTTCTTAAGCAAAATAATGTATCTGCTACCTTCAAGCCCCTTAATACTATTAGGAGCTCCCTTAGATATGTTAAGGACCCGATAAACCGTAAGGACATGAAAGGGAATTGGAAAGCATGATGCAAACATCAAGCATAATCGTTCCCGCTCCTCAGCTATTGCTAAATATGCGGAGAAAACGAAACACCATGTCTCCATTAAAGATTCTAAAGTCATTGCAAATATTGAAAAACGGGCCAATAATCTCAATAGGGATGATGGTTGGAAATTGAGAAAGAGTTAGGTTTCGGCCGTTTCTTTTTATTTTCATTTTATTGTATTTCTTCACATATATAATATATATATTATATATATATATATATATTATATATATATATATATATATATATATATATTATATAACAACCTCTTTAATCAATTAATAATCTTTAATTAATTCCATTTTGATAAGAAGCATTTATTATGAGTATCCATGGCAGGTTGGAAGGTATTGGCAGGTGGGTTTTTCGGTGCGTCCATGCAGTAACAGACAGTCCAACTGTGAACGCTAGACCGAATGCAATCATGGATAGCGCGAAAGAGGGGATCGATCTCAACCCTTCTTTGGAAGATATCCTCTCCGTTTGGGGAAAAGACCCAACCCCCCAGAACGTGGAACATTACTTCGGTTCGGCGAAAGGCCTTGCGACCTGTCCGTTTTGTTCGAAGTCTGAGAGCTAGATCCAAATATCTCCCTCGCTGCTTAAGGGCCGGTGTGAAACGGCAATCGGGATCCAGGGAGATAAAATCCTGTTCTCACCCCAAAATCTGAGCCAGAAGCTCCTGCAGTTAATCCCTTCCTCTGATGGTATCGGGGCCCTTGGAACTACAGATCCGGTGCGTTCGGGTGGTCAGGAGGACTGTGTCATACTAGGGGTGTAGAATGGGCTAAGGCCGGATGGGAAGCCGCGCATCTCAGATCCCTATACCAGTTTTTCTCTTGCAGCCAGCCGGAACAAGGTAAAAGAGGCGGGAGGGATGGATCAGCGATTTGCGGAGTCACTGAACCCAAGAGGGGACGATTGGCAAAAAATCCAGGGGTCTCTGGTAAATCCTCAGACACATCTTGACTCCCATTTTCTTTCTCCCTCCTCGAATCAGGAACAGGGTAACGCTTCCCTTCCGCAAGGCTTTTGTGCACACAGAGGGCATCAGACAAATGAAAGTCTAGGCACCTTCCCTGGTGGCCGAAATCCCCCAGAAGGACAGAGGAAAAAGCCGAGAGTGATAAAATCTCAAGGGGTCGAAAAGAATTTGGTGTTGGGTGTGGATGTCAATATAGAAGAAGCACTGGAGGTTGCTGAAAGTACCCTAGTTGGTAGGGCAAGAGGGAGGTTCTTTTCTTCGGATTTCATCAAGTCCTGGGGGAAGCAGAACTGGCAATTGGATCTCAGTAGTGATTTTAAGGTTTTAACTCTGGCGAAAGGCTGGTTCTCGGTCCGTTTTGATTCGAAAGAGGCTGCGGAATGGGTCAAGCAGAGAAACTGGTCTATTGGGCACATCCCGGTGCTATTTAAAAATTGGAGTCCCTTGTTCGACGCAGTTCATGAAAGGGTTGAGGCCTTCCCAGTATGGGTCAGGGTGCCGGGATTGCCTTCCTTTCTTTGGGCCGAATCAGTGTTTAAATCTATTGGGGACAGACTTGGCATTTATCTGGAGACTGATAAGTCTTACCTGAAAACAGACAACAGAGCTATGGCGAGAATTCTAGTTAACCTTAACCCCAGCGGAGGTCTAGCTAAAGAAATCTTTCTTCAATACAAGGACTATGTGTTTGAACAGGTGCTGGACTACGAATATCTGCCGTTCCGCTGCCATCGATGCCACGAATATGGGCACCTAGCCAAGGAATGTCCCTTGGGTAGGCGGAGGAGGAAGTTCTATCGTTCGGATCTGGGCAATCGGCGATCTGAGTATCAAAATACTAAGGAACATGCTGCCAATCAGGAGGAGGATTTTTTGGATATTGACCCTCTCCGGGGAAGACAGGTACAGGAAGCCGCCACTCAGGAAAGGTCTAAGGAGTTGCAGGAAGATGGCGAGCTACCCATGGAAGATGCGAAGCTTGTAGACGAGGAGTCACCAAGCCCAGTCACAAGTCCAGCAGCGGCTCAAAAGGATACTCCATTGAATGCTCCCCTCTCCTCGCTAAATGATCTTAATGCCGATGTCCTGGTCGATCGTTCTGTTCTTGATTCATTCACTATTTCAGCACCTCCTGAATCTACTGGCATCATGACAAATACAATCGAGGGTCCTCGGGAAACATGTTTTGAAAACTGTTTTGAATCCTTATCGGCCGCTATCCCCTCCCAGGACTTGATCAATGATGGAAGTGTTCCTGCCTCTCAGAGCCAGCTCCCCCAATGCCATTATAATCTCCGCTCTCAGGGATCCAAATCCTGCCCGATGTCATCCGTGGGAGGCATCGATCCTTCCCTTTCTCTGTGCCAGGCAGGGAAAAAAAGGGGTAGGAAGTCAAAACTCACGGCAGCCAAGACCCAGGCCATTTTTGATGTAGTAGACGGAAAGCAGAAATCTATCACAGGGGCACTTAGAGCAATGCAAAGCCCCGGGCCTGTTATCAAATGATTATATCCTCTTGGAATTGCAGGGGTTTAGCCAGTAAACCCAAAAAACTGGCGCTGAGGGATTTAGTCTTGAATTCGAAAGCTGATGTTATTCTCCTTCAGGAAACCTTGGGAAAAGGGGAGGAAGTTGTTTCAATGCTCAAGGGTCTCTTACCAGGTTGGGTTTTTTCAGCGTTGGACGCGGAGGGCCACTCTGGTGGCTTGGCGGTAGGGATCAGAGAAGGCAGAATCAAGGTATGGAACCAATGGGGCATGAAGCAGGTGATGGGGATTGAGTGTCAATCTACAGAATTTGCTTTCTCTTTCACCATTATAAACGTTTATGGGCCTTGCCAGGGAAGGCCTCCTTTCTGGAATAGATTGTTGGAAAGCTCGCTCGTAAAAAATAAATTGGTGGTGATGGGAGGTGATCTAAATTTCTCATTAGGAAGAGCTGAGACCTGGGGGCCAAATGCTAGAGAGGATCCTCAGTCGGAGTTCTTTATGAATCTCTTAGCTTCTAACAATTTAATAGAAGCAAATCTCATCAAATTGAAACCTACATGGCGGAATAAAAGAATAGGGGAAGCGAGGGTGGCTAAGCGGTTAGACCGCTTCCTAATCAATGAGGACTTGGCTGCTGCCATCCCTCTTTTCAGACAATGGGTAGAGGAAGGTGGCCCATCGGATCACTTTCCGATTTTCATTGAGCTTTCCAACGGTCCCTCGAAGCCTCCTGCTCCTTTCAAATTCAATGCATCATGGCTTATAGAGGATTCTTTCAACAAGCTATTCAATGAAACTTGGATTCACCCGGACCTAGGATCCCAAGAGCAGAAAGGTTATTTATTCATGGAAAACCTCAAAAGACTGAAAAAGGCAACAATCAATTGGGCAAAGGCCAGGAAGCAACAACAGGATGAAGCTTTAACCAGGATTACCGAGGAACTTCAAAGGCTTGAAAGTGTTGAGGCGGATAGCTATGCGAACCAAGAATCTAAGGAGAGACTTGTTGGCCTGGAGAAGGCTAGGAACCAAATTCTGTTGGCAAAGGAGGAAGAATGGCGTCTTAAAAGCAGAGCAATTTGGCTCAAAGTTGGGGATGATAATACTAGTTTTTTTCATAACTATGCAAAAGGGAGGAAGAGTGCTAATACCATTTGGAGCCTCAAATCTGAAGATGGTAGGGAGGCCAAGACTTTTGAAGCCCTCTCTTCCCTTGGAGTAAATCATTTCCAATCCCTCTTCAAAGACCCTGATGAGATCACCATTGCAGAAGTCATCCAAACAGCACAGTGTTTTCACAGGTACGTGGAAGAGGAAGAAGCAGTCCAGCTAATGAATTATGTCACCAAGGAGGAGGTGGAAAGCGTCATAAAGTCTATGGCAAAAGAGAAAAGTCCTGGACCGGATGGGTGGTCAGTCGAACTTTTCCTTCATTTTTTTGAGCAGATTGGGGAAGAAATCACAGAAGTGGTAGAGGAGTCTAGACTGAAGGGAGAAATATACAGTCCTTTCAACTCAACTTTTATTGCACTTATTCCCAAAAAGGAAGCCCCAGATTCTTTTGAAGATTTCAGGCCTATTTCTTTATGCAATAGCATTTACAAGCTAATTGCAAAAATCATAGCTCTCAGGATCAAACCTATTCTATCGAGGCATATATCTCCTGAACAATTCGGATTCTTGGAAGGAAGACAAATCCATGAGGCTATCGGGGTGGCTCAGGAGGTCCTCCACAGTGTTAAGTTGAAAAATAAGAAGGGTTCAGTGATTAAAATCGATCTCTCAAAGGCCTATGACAGGATAAACTGGACTTACATCCAGATGCTCCTTACGCACCTTGGTTTCAAAGTGGATTTCATCAGTTGGATCATGGGGTGCATAACAGATGTTAGCTATGCAATTCTCATCAATGGCGTGGCCACTTCGTTTTTCAAAGGTCAGAGAGGGCTGAGGCAGGGCTGCCCTCTTTCTCCCCTGCTCTTCCTGCTAGTGGCAGAGGGGCTGAGCCAGCTGATCCATAAAAGCAAGAGGGCAGGCAAGGTTTTTGGCATTGAGGCTGCAGTAAACTTGTTCATAACCCACCTCCTTTTTGTAGATGATATTCTGATTTTTTCTAATGGATCCCTTGTTGAATTGAAGGAGTTAAAATCTATTTTTGATCTTTTTATGAAAGCAACTGGTATGCAGATTAACTCCAGGAAATCTCAAATCATTCAGGAAGGGCTTAGTAGACCTGAAAGGGAGCAGCTCAGATCTCTCTTTCCTTTTGAAATAAGCAGCATGGGCGCTCCATTCAAATACCTGGGTTTCTGGTTGAAGCCAAACGCTTATAGAAAGGAGGATTGGGCCTGGCTAATTGCAAAAATTGAAGCTAGAATAAAGCACTGGAGCTTCAAATGGCTATCCAGAGCAGGGAGGCTGATCTTAATTAAATCTGTGCTTCTAGCCATCCCAGTGTACTGGGCTGCCCTGACTTGGGTTCCAAAAGGTGTTCTGGAGAAAATTCGGAGGCTATGCAACAGATTCCTTTGGGCAGGGTCTAAGGAATCCTCGGTTCTTCCATGGGTTGCTTGGGAGAAAGTGGCGAGGCCAAAAGAGTGGGGTGGCTGGGGAATCAAAATCCTCCCTGATTTCAGATCTTCATTAGCTGCTAAATCGGGCTGGCGCCTTATAAAGATGGAAAATCTCTGGACAAGGACGGTTAAAAGGAAATACATTGACCCTATCCCTTTGGAAGAATGGATCAGAGCCCCTTCAAAGCCACAAAAGAATGCATCTGCCATCTGGAAAGCCACTTTGGAGTCGTTTAAAGTGATTGAGCAAGGTTTAGCCTGGAAGATCGGGAATGGAGAAAAGGTAAGGATCGGGAAGGACCCTTGGGTCGGATGCAACGGGAACTATGCCCTCTCTCCCGATATGATCTTGCAGTTGGAAGGAAAGGATCTTCGTTTCCTCAGTCAAGTAGAAAAACCGGGTTTCTCCTCTATATGGGGGCAAGCTTGGAAGAATGGAGCAGAATTGGAGCTGGGGCAAAGATGGTGGAACGAATGGAACGTTTTCACCCAGGAACTCCTCAGGTCAAATATAAGACTGAGTGACAGGCAAGATGAGCTTCTTTGGGCCCATGCAGAATCAGGGGAATATGCACCAAAAGATGGATATAAGTTCCTTATGACAAGGAAAGGATGGAGGGATCCGGAGTGGTGGGCGAAGCAGCTGTGGAAACTCAAGTGCCCTCCAAAATCAAAAATCCTCTTCTGGTGCATTTTAAGGGGAAAAATCCCAACCTGGGATAATTTACAATCCAGATTCTTGCAAGGGCCCGAAAGATGTACTTTATGCAAAACAGAAGCAGAAACGGTAAATCACCTCTTTCTCAAATGCCCAGAATCTCTTAAGGTATGGTGTGAGATTGGAAACATCCTGAATACAAAGTTAGTCTGGGAAGGTTTCAATATACAAGAAGTCTGGCAGAAGTGGTGGAATGAGCATGCATCTGGGAATCTTCGGAATCTGCCCCTCATCATCAGCTGGGGGATCTGGATAGCTAGAAACAAGAGTCTCTTTCAAGATAAAGAGATTCCTGTAGCGATCACTGCCTCACAGGGAGCTGCTATATATTCTAGCCTTCCTGTACCCAAGGATTCATCTTCCCAAAGAATAGCTCTAGAGTTACAGATTGCAGAAGGAATCCCTTGGGCCTTTTTCGACGGTGCATCCCAAAATAACATAGCAGGAGCAGGTTTTATCATTCATTTATCCCCATCTCACAATCTGAAAGCTTCTGTGGGATTAGGATCAGGCTCAAACAATTATGCAGAATTGAATGCCCTTAAACTCCTTTTATGTTGGCTTATCCATAAGCACATCCTCTCTATACAAATCTTCGGGGACTCTCAAAATGTGATCAGATGGGTTAATGGTCTCAGTAATTGCAGGAATCAGGCCTTAAATCAAATCTTGGGAGAAATTCAAAGGATAAAACCTTTGTTTAACAGTCTTTCTATCTGTCACATTTTCAGGGAGAGGAACTCATCGGCAGATCAGCTATCCAAAGATGGTCTTTCAGAGGCTTTGGGCTGCTGGAAAATCGAGGAAGTCGAACAAGGCATCAGCAGAAGATCGGACCAGCCTCCTTTTCTCCATTCTCTCTGATATTCTGAATCCCTGTTCTTTCTGTTTAGCTTTCAAAATGCTCAGAATTTTCTATCTGCATAAAGCATCAGTTATACTAAAGCGGCCTTATGATGTTTCTCTCAATCATGAGGAGTCCTGTTTTTAGTTTTCGGTTTTATGTGGATTTTTTATTCACCTAGAACAGGAATCGATTTCCTTTTTGTGTCTGCTGCCTGTTTTTAGTCTCCAAACAGCACGTTCATTCCAGATTTTGTGATAGGATCGATAAGGATTATCAGATAAAAGTTATCTTTCAGCGCTTCCAGGAATGGATATAAGTCTTCCAACAGCGCGCTTTTTCCTGGCTTTTGTGTCTTGGTTTCGGAAGGAATGTCTGAAAATGCCTCCATATCAGCGTTTCCAGGAATAGTTTTTGCTTCAGAAAGGAATTGCCCTCAGTTTATAAAGCAGAAATGTTGATATTAGTTTTAGACAGAGCTCAGTTATGAGCAGTGATGCTTCGGCATTTGCATTGTAAACTTTTTATATACTTAATAAAAAGTTTCGATTTTTCCTTGGAAAAAAAAAGAAGCATTTATTATTTTTT
>APFE030768177.1:0-12595 GCA_000404065.3 Pinus taeda | reverse complement strand
TGCAATGTCCTAAAGCATAATACTTGTTCTACTTCTACAAAACATTAAGCGGAAGCATAATCGAATTCATGAGAAACATCAAGTAGAAACATGCATAACTGATCAAGAGAAATAATCACACATAACACAAGATATATCCAGGAGAAAGCACCAGCATAAAACCCCAACCATGTATTATCAATCAAGTGGAGATCCTCAACAACATACAAAAAGAATCAGCTCAATAGCTATCCTGCTCTCTCTGTAATCAGAAGATCCTGATGATCTTCAATCAGAAGATGAAAATCATGGACTACTTAGGCCTCAATATATAGGCCACAAGTCCTCCAATCTCCTATAATAGATCCTTCTACATGCGAGGAATACTTACTAGAAATATCCAAGCATCTGATAGGACACTGCCCCACATCTGATCTCAATTGGGTCTCTGACAGAACTGACATGCAACAATTATCCATGAGTGAATTCTCAGTTATCTAAAATAATAGTTGTCACATGCATGCAAGCATTAACAAACTATATTTTATTATTTTAACAACTTGTTAAAATAGTCTAACTGGACTTATAGTGTTTAAAGAATAATGTAAAAATTTTGTAGAATTTTTCTACAAATCAGCTAGATTTGATATCATGTAGAACTTTTTCTACAAATTAGTTAGCTCCGATACCATGTAGAAATTTCCCACCTGTAGATCACTTGCTAATGCAATGTACTAAAGCAAAACATTTGATCTACTTCTATAACCAATTTAGCGGAAGCTTAATCAACCATGAACAACATAAAAAAGAACACATATAACTGATATGGAGAAATAAAACACACATAACACATAATATATAACCAGGGTAAAGCACCAGCCTAAACCCCATCTCTGTATTATCATACAAGTGGAAATATGTCCGGATTACACAAAGCCTTAGCTCGGAAGCTATCCAACTCTCAGTACAATACCTCTGCTGCTCATAGACAATCAAAGCTTCTCACAAATCTTCTCTTCTGCCCTCCAAGCCTCCTATTTCTATGCAAAATTTTTCCTGGGTCCTCCAGCTGCAACCTGTGTGATTCTCACCTCACACACAACACTGACCTCTGAAATAACTGCACAAACCTGAAGGAGATAAATCCTCATCATGGGTGAGCTTCCTTTATAGGAAATATATTCATCCCACTGATAGTACAATGTCCCTTCTTTGATCTCAACTAGGTCTCTGACAGAACTGACATGCAACAGATATCCATGAGTGAATCCTCAGTTATCTAAAATAATAGTTGTCACATGCATGCAAGCATTAACAAACTATATTCTATTATTTTAACAACTTGTTAAAATAAACTAACTGGAATTGACTAGTTAGAACTAAGTCAACGTATTCTCTCATGTGCATGCTCACAAAGACTTCAAATTCGAATTTCCTTAATTAATTAACCCAACTGAATTAATTAATTAATATTTCAAACTGCTGTTAAGACCAAAATTAATTTTACTTCCTATAGATAGACTAGGGACTGCTATAAATAGGAAGGGACCCAGAAATGCTATTTTTAGAACTTTCTATTTTTAGCAGTTTCACCTCTCACCCAATGTGGCCAATGACCTCACTGGTCAAACTACTATTTTTAGACATGCTATTTGTAGCAAGTCTATTTTTAGCACATTCTAAATTTAACATTTCTTATTGCACATTTTTCAACACTCCCTCTCAATAAGAAAGGCTTTCTCTCGAACTCGATCCTGTAACTCTAGAATGTTCTGCATTCAACACATCTACCCAATCCACTTGCTCCAACAACACTTGGAACAAAAACACTCCCAACTGACCACTATGTTGGGCTAGGAACATACTCTGGTGCTAAAGCTCTACTTTCTACTCATAAGTGCTCCCTCTCTAACATCTGCGCTACTGCAACATCTCCATGCATCTCGCACCATTGCACACCACTCTGTGCCACCTAGCACCGTGCAAAACACTTATGCCTCTCGCATTGCTGCAGCCTGCTAGCTATGCGTTGTCCTGGGATTCCCTACACTGTCACTCATCAATCAATTCCTACTACTCCACATCAGGGCTCCTGTAGCAAGGTCTCATCCAAGAGGTTGGGTACCTCAAGGATCCTTCCCCTCCTCCATGGGACGATGACTCCACATCGCCCCACCTCCTACCTGGAGGTATGGCTGCATGTGATCCCTCTGCCCACCTGGCTCAATGTTTCCCCCTACTGGAGGTCTTTGCATGAGTAGATGTCTCTACTCGATCTCCTCTTGGCTTCTCCTGTTGTGGCTACTCCACAACCTCCTGAAGCTGCTGCATCAATTGTGGCTCCTCCACAATTATCTGAGACTTCTTCTGGCTCAGCATGTTGAGAGGTAATTTACGCTCCCTCTCAACCACCAAGTCTCCATTAGTTGCCTTGCTACTCAAGGCTTTGCATGCATCTTGAACCTCAAGAGCATACATGTTCTTGACCCATGAACTAATCTGCTTCACCTATCTAGTGATGATGTGTCTAAGGAAAACCTTTCCCTTACTGAAGACTACATCATAGCCTTTGTCTTCCAGCATCGCGATTGACACCAAGTTTCTCTTCACTCCTGGTACATACTTGACATCAGTCAAGGTAAGGCGAGATCCATGCTCCCTCTAAAAAATAACCGTGCCTACACCTGAGACACTATACTTCTCATCATTACCCATCGCTATGAGTATCTGGAGATTTTTCTCCTCCAAAGTACTGAACAAACTCTTGTCGCCAGTCATGTGGAAAGAAGCTCCACTGTCAAGAAAACAACCACTTCCCACCATGGATGAAACCATGCATGTGAAGAGTGTGAAATCCAACTCAAACTGTGAAGCAAGTGCCTCACCTTCAAATCCTTCCCCAAATCCCTTCTTAGATTTCCTCCGTGGAAAATTTACGGCATAATGGCCCACCTCATTACAATGAAATCATCGCACTTTCGATTTGTCAACCTTCTTCCCATCATTGGAAGAACTGGATTTGGAAAGAGAAACTTTCTCCTTCCCCTTCTTCGCCTTACTTGCTAAGGCACAATTCTCCTCATCATGCATAGATGAAGAACTGTCTCTGGTGCTCTGTCTGATCTCCTCCCACATCAAATCCGACCATAGTTGTTCCCAATCTGGCAGTTTCTCCCTTCCATTCACCGAGTCTTGGTAGCTATGCCAGCTCTTGGGAAGGCTAAGGAGTGCTAGACTCACCATATCGTCATCTGATGTCATGACCCCTACACTTGCAAGCTCATCCCTGTATGTGATGAGCTTGGTCAGATACATAGAGATTGTCTCATCCCTTTCACACTTGATCTTTCAAATTTTGTCCTTCAGTGCCAACTTCCTCTTATCACTGCTATTTTGATATAAATATTTCAATGTTTTCCACATTGCATGCAGAGTCTCCTTCGCAAGGAGGCTCGAGACAATGTGATCTCGCACTCCCTCCAAGAGAATTCTCCTAGTTCTAGCCACACACTTCCTCCATTCCACCTGCTCAGTCTTGTCAGTAGGCTTAGGAATTTCTTGATCAATGAAATCCTTAAGGTCGTTATCTTCCAAAACTGCCTCCATGTGATCCTTCCAAGATATATAGTTTGAGCTTCCATCAATGGCATACTCAAGCCTCAAACCATAAGAACTTGACATCTATATCCCGAATAATAAACTTCGAATTTCTCCTGCTAGTATATTGTTCTTGCTTGATCACCTGTGCTCTGATACCATGTAGAAATTTCACCAATAGAACAAACTGATATATGTAATGTCCTAAAGCATAATACTTGTTCTACTTCTACAAAACATTAAGCAGAAGCATAATCAAATTCATGAGCAACATCAAGTAGAAACATGCATAACTGGTCAAGAGAAATAATCACACATAACACAAGATATATCTAGGGGAAAGCACCAGCACAAAACCCCAACCATGTATTATCAATCAAGTGGAAATCCTCTTCACAATACAAAAAGAATCAACTTAATAGCTATCCTGATCCCTCTGTACTATGATGATCTTCAATGAGAAGATGAAAATCATGGACTACCTAGGCCTCAATATATAGGCCACAAGTTCTCCAATCTCCTATAATAGATCCTTCTCCATGCAAGGAATACTTACTATAAATATTCAAGCATCTGATAGTACATTGTCCCACATCTGATCTCAACTGGGTCTCTGACATAACTGACATGCAACAATTATCCATGAGTGAATTCTTAGTTATCTAAAATAATAGTTGTCACATGCATGCAAGCATTAACAAACTATATTTTATTATTTTAACAACTTGTTAAAATAATCTAACTGGACTTGACTAGTTAGAACTAAGTCAACTGATTCTTTCATTATAGAACTCATACTTATTCCATCAATCAGTGGAGGAAATTAAGGATAAATTCCTCAATTAGTGGGACAACTCATGTGCATGCTCACAAAGACTTCAAATTCAAATTTCCTTAACTAATTAACTCAGCTGAATTAATTAATTAATATTTCCAACTACTGTTAAGACCAAAATTAATTCTACTTCCTATAGATAGACTGGGGACTGCTATAAATAGGAAGGGACCCAAAAATGTTATTTTTAGAACTTTCTATTTTTAGCAGTTTCACCTCTCACCCAGTGTCGCCAATGACCTCACTAGCCAAACTACTATTTTTAGACATGCTATTTTTAGCAAGTCTATTTTTAGCACATTCTAAATTTAACATTTCTTGTTGCACATTTTTCAACACTCCCTCTCAACAAGAAATGCTTTCTCTCGAACCCGATCCTATAACTCTGGAATGTTCTGCATGCAACACATCTACCTGGTCCACTTGCTCCAACAACACTTGGAACAAAAACACTCCCAACTGACCACTCTGTTGAGCTAGGAACATACTTTGATGCTAAAGCTCTACCTGCTACTGACAAGTGCTCCCTCTCTGACATTTGTGCTATTGCAACATCTCCATGCATCTCGCACCATTGCACACCACTCTATGCCACCTAGCATTGTGAAAAACACTTGTGCCTCTCGCATTGTTGCAGCCTGCTAGCTATGCATTGTCCTGGGATTCCCTGCACTATCGCTCTCTCTGCTGCTCCATCCGCATCTATCTCTACCCAATTAGTCAATTCCTGCTACTCCACATCAGGGCTCTTGTAGCAAGGTCTCATCCAAGAGGTTGGGTACCTCAAGGATCCTGCCCCTCCTCCATGGGACGATCACTCCACATCGCCCCACCTCCTACCTGGAGGTATGGCTGCATGTGATCCCTCTACCCACCTGGCTCGAAGTTTCCCCCTACTGGACGTCTCTGCATGAGTAGATGTCTCTACTCAATCTCTTCTCAGCTTGTCTTATTATGGCTGCTCCATAACCTCCTGAAGCTGCTGCATCAATTGCGGTTCCTCCACAATTTTCTGAGACTTCTTTTGGCTCTGCATGTTGAGAGGTAATTTACGCTCCCTCTCAACCACCAAGTCTCCATTAGTTGCCTTGCTTCTCAAGGCTTTGCATGCATCTTGAACCTCAAGAGCATAGAGGTTCTTGACCCGTGAACTAATCTACTTCACCTGTCTAGTGATGATGTGTCTAAGGAAAACCTTTCCCTTACTGAAGACTACATCATAGCCTTTGTCTTCCAGCATCGCGATTGACACCAAGTTTCTCTTCACTCCTGGTACATACTTGACATCGGTCAAGGTAAGCCGATATCCGTGCTCCCTCTGAAAAGTATCCATGCCTACACCTAAGACACTATACTTCTCATCATTACCCATCGCTATGAGTATCTAGAGATTTTTCTCCTCCAAAGTACTAAACAAACTCTTGTCACCGGTCATGTGGAAAGAAGCTCCACTGTCAAGAAACCAACCACTTCCCACCATGGATGAAACCATGCATGCGAAGAGTGTGAAATCCAACTCAAACTGTTAAGCAAGTGCCTTACCTTCAAATCCTTCCCCAGATCCCTTCTTGGATTTCCTCCGTGGAAAAGTTGCAGCATAATGGCCCACCACATGACAACGAAATCATCGCACTTTCGATTTGTCAACCTTCTTCCCATGATTGGAAGAACTGGATTCGGAAAGAGAAACTTTCACCTTCCCCTTCTTTTCCTTACTCGCTAAGGCACAGTTCTCCTCATCATGCATAGATGAAGAATTATCTCTCGTGCTCTGTCTCATCTCCTCCTACATCAAATCCGACCATAGTTGTTCCCAATCTGGCAGTTTCTCCCTTCCATTCACCGAGTCCTGGTAGTTATGCCAGCTCTTAGGAAGGCCAAGGAGTGCTAGACTCACCATATCCTCATCTGATGTCATGACCCCTACACTTGCAAGCTCATCCCTGCATGTGATGAGCTTGGTAAGATACATAGAGATCGTCTCATCCCTTTCACACTTGATCTTTCGAAGTTTGTCCTTCAGTGCCAGCTTCCTCTGATCACTGCTATTTTGATATAAATCTTTCAATGTTTTCCACATTGCATGCAGAGTCTCCTTCCCAGGGAGACTCGAGACAATGTAATCTCACACTCCCTCCAAGAGAATTCGCCTAGCTCTAGCCACACACTTCCTCCATTCCACCTGCTTAGTCTTGTCAATAGGCTTAGAAATTTCTTGATCAATGAAATCCTTAAGGCCGTTATCTTCCAAAAATGCCTCCATGTGATCCTTCCAAGATATATAGTTTGAGCTTCCATCAAGGGCATACTCGAGCCTCAAACCATAGAATGCCATCAATGAGATATATGTGATAAGAACTTGACATCTATATCCCGAATAATAAACTTCAAATTTCTCCTGCTAGTATATTATTCTTGCTTGATCACCTGTGCTCTGATACCATGTGGAAATTCCACCTGTAGAACAAACCGATATATGCAATGTCCTAAAGCATAATACCTGTTCTACTTCTACAAAACATTAAGCAGAAGCATAATCGAATTCATGAGCAACGTCAAGTAGAAACATGCATAACTGATCAAGAGAAATAATCACACATAACACAAGATATATCCAGGGGAAAGCACTAGCATAAAACCCCAAACGTGTATTGTCAATCAAGTGGAAATCCTCTTCACAATACAAAAAGAATAAGCTCAAAAGTTATCCTGCTCTCTCTATACTCTGATGATCTTCAATCAGAAGATGAAAATCATGGACTACCTAGGTCCCAATATATAGGCCACAAGTCCTCCAATCTCCTATAATAGATCCTTCTCCATGCAAGGAATACTTACTAGAAATATCCAAGCATCTGATAGTACATTGTCCCACATCTGATCTCAACTGGGTCTCTGACAGAACTGACATGCAACAGTTATCCATGAGTGAATTCTCAGTTATCTAAAATAATAGTTGGCACATGCATGCAAGCATTAACAAACTATATTTTATTTTTTTAACAACTTGTTAAAATAATCTAACTCGACTTGTCTAGTTAGAACTAAGTCAACTAATTCTTTCATTATCGATCTCATACTTATTCCCTCAATCAGTGGAGGAAATTAAGGATAAATTCCTCAATCATTGGGACAACTCATGTGCATGCTCACAAAGACTTGAAATTCGAATTTCCTTAACTAATTAACTGAACTGAATTAATTAATTAATATTTCCATCTGCTGTTATGACCAAAATTAATTTTACTTCCTATAGATAGACTAGGGACTGCTATAAATAGGAAGGGAACCAGAAATGCTATTTTTAGCAGTTCACCTCTCACCCAATGTGGCCAATGACCTCACTGGCCAAACAACTATTTTTGGACATGCTATTTTTAGCAGGTCTATTTTTAGCACATTCTAAATTTAACATTTCTTGTTGCACATTTTTCAGCACTCCCTCTCAACAAGAAAGGCTTTCTCTCGAACCCGATCCCATAACTCTGGAATGTTCTGCATGCAATACATCTACCCGGTCCACTTTCTCCAACAACACTTGGAACAAAAACACTCCCAACTGACCACTCTGTTGGGCTAGGAACATACTTTGATGTTGAAGCTCTACCTGCTGCTAACAAGTGCTCCCTCTCTGACATTTGTGCTGCTGCAACATCTCCATGCATCTCGCACCATTGCACACCTCTCTGTTCCACCTAGCGCTGTGCAAAACACTTGTGCCTCTCTCATTGTTGTAGCCTACTAGCTATGCGTTGTCTGGGATTCCCTGCACTATCGCTCTCTCTGTTGCTCGATCCGCATCTGTCTCTCCCCAATCAGTCAATTCCTGCTACTCCACATCAGGGCTCTTGTATCAAGGTCTCATCTAAGAGGTTGGGTACCTCAAGGATCCTGCCCCTCCTCCATGGGACGATCACTCCACATTGCCCCACCTTCTACCTAGAGGTATGGCTGCATGTGATCCCTCTGCCCACCTAGCTCAAAATTTCCCCCTACTGGACGTCTCTGCATGAGTAGATGTCTCTACTCAATCTCCTCTCAGCTTTTCCTATAGTGGCTGCTCCACAACCTTCTGAAGCTGCTACATCAATTGTGGCTCCTCCACAATTGTCTGAGACTTCTTCTGGCTCTGCATGTTGAGAGGTAATTTACGCTCCCTCTCAACCACCAAGTCTCCATCAGTTGCCTTGCTGTTCAAGGCTTTGCATGCATCTTGAACCTCAAGAGCATATAGGTTCTTCACCCGTGAACCAATCTGCTTCACCTATCTAGTGATGATGTGTCTAAGGAAAACCTTTCCCTTACTGAAGACTACATCATAGCCTTATTGACACCAAGTTTCTCTTCACTCCTAGTACATACTTGACATCGGTCAAGGTAAGGCGAGATCCATGCTCCCTCTAAAAAATAACCATGCCTACATCTGAGACACTATACTTCTCATCATTACCCATCACTATGAGTATCTGGATATTTTTATCCTCCAAAGTACTAAACAAACTCTTGTCGCCAATCATGTGGAAAGAAGCTCCACTATCAAGAAACCAACCACTTCCCACCATGGATGAAACCATGCATGCGAAGAGTGTGAAATCCAACTCAAACTGTGAAGCAAGTGCCTCACCTTCAAATCCTTCCCTAGATCCCTTCTTGGATTCCCTCCGTGGAAAAATTGCAGCGTAATGGCCCACCTCATGAAATGAAATCATCACACTTTTGATTTGCCAACCTTCTTCCCATCATTGGAAGAACTGGATTCGGAAAGAGAAACTTTCTCCTTTCCCTTCTTCACCTAACTCGCTAAGGCACAATTCTCCTCATCATGTGTAGATGAAGAATTATCTCTGGTGCTCTGTCTGATCTCCTCCCACATCAAATCCGACCATAGTTGTTCCCAATCTGGCAATTTCTAAGTTCCATTCACCGAGTCCTGGTAGCTATGCCAGCTCTTAGGAAGGCCAAAGGAGTGCTAGACTCACCATATCCTCATCCGATGTCATGACCCCTACACTTGCAAGCTCATCCCTGCATGTGATGAGCTTGATCAAATACATAGAGATCATCTCATCCCTTTCACACTTGATCTTTCGAAGTTTGTCCTTCAGTGCCAGCTTCCTCTTATCACTGCTATTCTGATATAAATCTTTCAATGTTTTCCACATTGCATGCGGAGTCTCCTTCCGAGGGAGGCTCGAGACAATGTGATCTCACACTCCCTCCAAGAGAATTCTGCTAGCTCTAGCCACACACTTCCTCCATTCCACCTGCTCAGTCTTGTCAGTAGACTTAGGAATTTCTTGATCAATGAAATCCTTAAGGTCGTTATCTTCCAAAACTGGCTCCATGTGATCCTTCCAAGATATATAGTTTGAGCTTCCATCAAGGGCATACTCAAGCCTCATACCATAGAACGCCATCGATGAAATATATGTGATAAGAACTTGACATCTATATCCCGAATAATAAACTTCGAATTTCTCCTGCTAGTATATTATTCTTGCTTGATCACCTGTGCTCTGATACCACGTAGAAATTTCACCTGTAGAACAAACCGATATATGCAATGTCCTAAAGCATAATACTTGTTTTACTTCTACAAAACATTAAGCAGAAGCATAATCGAATTCATGAGCAACATCAAGTAGAAACATGCTTAACTGATCATGAGAAATAATCACACATAACACAAGATATATCCAGGGGAAAGCACCAACATAAAACCCCAACCATGTATTATCAATCAAGTGGAAATCCTCTTCATAATACAAAAAGAATCAGCTCAATAGCTATCCTGCTCTGTCTGTACTCTAATGATCTTCAATCAGAAGATGAAAATCATGGACTACCTAGGCCTCAATATATAAGCCACAAGTCCTCGAATCTCCTATAATAGATCCTTCTCCATGCAAGGAATACTTACTAGAAATATACAAGCATCTGATAGTACATTGTCCCACATCTGATCTCAACTGGGTCTCTGACAGAATTGACATGCAACCGTTGTCCATGAGTGAATTATCAATTATCTATAATAATAGTTGTCACATGAATGCAAGCATTAACAAACTATATTTTATTATTTTAATAACTTGTTAAAATAATCTAAATGGACTTGACTAGTTAGAACTAAGTCAAATGGTTCTCTCATTATAGAACTCATACTTATTCCCTCAATCAATGGAGGAAATTAAGGATAAATTCCTCAATCAGTGGGACAACTCATGTGCATGCTCAAAAAGACTTGAAATTCGAATTTCCTTAACTAATTAACTCAACTGAATTAATTAATTAATATTTTCATATGCTGTTAAGACCAAAATTAATTTTACTTCCTATAGATAGACTAGGGACTGCTATAAATAGGAAGGGACCCAGAAATGCTATTTTTAGAACTTTCTATTTTTAGTAGTTTCACCTCTCACCCAATGTGGCCAATGACCTCACTAGCCAAACTGCTATTTTTAGGGGGTCTATTTTTAGCACATTCTAAATTTAACATTTCTTGTTGCACATTTTTTAACATCATGCCCCCAAGCATGGGATATTGCCTGCAAACATATGTGATGGAGGGGACTGATCTGGTATGAAAAGGTGGGAATGATGTCCCCTAGTATGAGGATTCTGTTGAGCGCCATTATGTTCTGAGTGCTCGAAAAAGGGATTCAAGCATCTCGGCCCAACTTGGCACGAGATCCTCCAAAGGATATGTAGGGGTGTATGTGCCCCCAGTATGCTATGGGCATACTGGATGTATTTAGAGTTATGGGTTCCAAACACTTATATGATAAATAATATGATTATGCATTTTGTATGACGATGATGGTTTTACATTTTTTTCTTTATGGTTATCTTCTATGGTATACATGTGATAAGTGCCAATCTAGAATGTTATTTGCAATGGCATCTACATAGTTATTTTGGGCTCTAGGAACGTGACTGAACATAATGGTTTCAAATTCACGTACCAACAACTTAACTCGTAGATATTTTCTAAATAGGACTTGGTTATGCACATGATACACACCATTCAATTGCATGACAAGTAACAAGGAATCTAAATGAACATGAAGGTGAAGGATGCAATGAGCGAGGGCATCGGCTAACAAACCTATCACTGCATCATATTCGACCTAATTATTGGTGGTAGATCCAATGCACACGCTATTTGAAAGTACTAACATATGCAAGGGGACAAAAATGGCCTAGGCTGCTGTCATGCGGAAAGAGTTATTTTTGCGGACAAACCTAACCTCCCTAGGAGTCTAAGACTCTCTAGTGACAAACAAGACAAACAAGACAAACAAGAGCAATCCTTCTCTAAACATACATTATTCTATGAGAAACCAAGTGTTATTCGATCCTACCTCAAATCCAACGCTTGTTGTAGCAGTCCAGCCTTGCTGATCCAGATGAGCTCCTCCTTCACTTTAAGACCTGCATACACTAACAGTCAAACGATTACATAACACCTGAATATTTCATAAAACAAAGCATATTCATCATATAGACCAAGGAGTACATGAAATAATTCATTAACAACAAATCATTGAGAAGAATGGACTTATTTGTATTAAGGAAACAAAAAAGGAACCATTACAACCTGAGCCTTGGTGTTGTGCAAGCTCCTCCCAGGGTCCAACAAGAGATTTCCTCTACTTTGACAAGCTCACCCACTTCCAATATGGCAACAAGAAGGATGGTAATCTCTCCTCACAAGTTAACAATGGAAGTCCTAATTCCAGCAGCATTTACCCTTTGGAATGTTCAGCTTTCAACCTCCCCTCCTTTGGCCCAATGCCTGTATTTATAGTGTTCTAGAGGAAGTTATTCAGGTCCAACATCAATGGGATACTCCCTGTTTTGGATGGGGTAGCTCCTCTCTTGATGGGATAAGTTCCTCTATCATAGGGATGCATGAACCATCTGGAGGCGCTCAATACACGTCAAACACTCTTCTAGAAGGCTCTAGAAGTGACCACAAGTAACTTTTTTAAGATGAAACTCGCGCCTTTTGACCTTTACAGGGGTACGCACCCATCCTTTGGCTTACAGAGCGTACAAGTACGCAGGTACAATGAGTTTGGGATGCGTACACGCAGGCAAGGTAGAGAGAACTTGCGTACCCAGAGATAAACATGTTTTTAAGTGACTTTCTCTCTTTTTGATGTTTGACATGAAGAGCAG
>APFE030768160.1:609297-643230 GCA_000404065.3 Pinus taeda | reverse complement strand
AACTCACCATCACAATATTTAACACACATGTAACACACCTGTAAGATTACAAATTATGATAATATGTTTGAGAATACAAGCATAACTATTTCCTTTTATGCAATTCCAATGGGAATGTAATTATGAACTAGAACATTCATGCATGTTTTTTTTCCATTAAGATTTTCATGCAAGTTAGTAAATTGGTGGTAACAAAAAAATTGGATAAAGGACTTTGGTTAACTATTATGTAGTCAAAGAAATCATTTTTGGTTAAATCATGATCATTCATTATTTAAAATATAATATTTAATTATATATAGATTCAACACTTAAACAAATCCTTAAAACTTTTTAACTAAAAATTCACAATTGAAATTTGTGATTTTAACAAATTCCTACCAACTTATAAATAAATTCAACAAACAAAATATACTTAAAAAACTCTAAACCATATAACACTAACACAACACATGAGATAACATGGATACAAGTTGTTGTAGTTATGTGACCAGCGGTGTGTACTATGTAACTGTCACTTGGAAGTTACAAACTTATAAACCATAAACCCAAATAAATTTATGAAGGTTTAACTACTCCAAAAAAATATTTATGTTCAAGTGGAGGTAAGTGCAATGAAGAAATTTTGACTAAATCGAATTAAATAAATATAAATTTACATTGAAGTAGTTTTAAAGAGTGATTTATTGTACTTAAACTTAAATTTTAATTTAGGTTGTTTAAATTAGTTTTTGATAATATGATTTACTATTATATGAGTGATTTATTGTACTTAAATTTAAATTTAAATTTAGGTTGTTTAAACTAGTTTTTGATAATATGATTTACTACTATTCTAGATAACTGTGAAAAATTCACTTGTAAAATTTGATATTTTAATAAAACTTACTAAATTCTAAACAAATTAAATCCGAAAAAAAAAAAAAAAAAAAATTACTTTTTAGAAAATCACACTTAACAACTCAACTCAGAAAAAAAATAAGAAACTCTGAAATCGCTATATGAAGTGCATCACCAAGATGAAAGAAAGTGCGAATAAATTCTACCATGTACGAGGGATAAGAAGTGTTTGAGAAATTCTTAGGTGTGTGGCTTGAAATGAATTAAAGCAGATGTGGATCCAGAGAAAAAGAAAAGTGTTAGTTATTGGTCATCGACCCATAGAAAAATAACAACGATTGCATAGAATTTGATTCCCTTAATGTCTCTACCGACATGGTTTTCATCCGGATCGATTTTGTTCTTGAAGGTGTCAAATTTGATGGCTAGTTGATTCATTGTGTTTCCATCTATCAAATTTGAAGTAATTGGGTGACTCTGAGAATTTCCCTCGCCCCACATTTTTTGATTAATTTTACATTTCAATTAAAATTTACACCTAAACATTTAATCATCTAAAACACATATTTCAAAACACTATATATATATATATAGTGCAGTGTCATTTGGACGGAGTCTTAATCCACAATCATGAAGGCCTTTCAAGAATGTGTCTCTCAAGTAAAATGAATATATTTAACAATAGGATAATTAAAAACATATATAAAAGTTCAAATATTGTATATATCTACACACTCTGTGATTTGGACTGAGTCATAATCTACGCTATGCTCTGTTATTTGGACTGAGTCATACTCTACGATCACAGGTGAGTGGATTTTAAATTTTAAAAGTTAAATTTTTTCTTTGATTAATTTATTTCATTGACAGAAACTCTACAGCCGTCGTTTTTTTTTTGTGAGGTGGCGGGGCCAGGGCGATTCTCAGAATCGCCTTATTACTTCAAATTTGACGTCTTATGTTGGAAATTTAAAAGTTAAATTTTTTCTTTGATTAATTTATTTCATTGACAGAAACATTGCAACCGTCGTTCTTTTCCGCAAGGTGGCGGGGCGAGGGCGATTCACTTCAAATTCCACATCTTATGTTTAAAATTTTAAAAGTTAAATTTTTTCTTCGATTAATTTATTTCATTGAAAGAAACTCTGCAACCGTTGTTCTTTTTCGCGAGGTGGCGGGGCCAGGGCGATTCTTAGAATTGCCCTATTACTTCAAATTCGACATCTTATGTTGGAAATTTTAAAAGTTAAATTTTTTCTTCGATTAATTTATTTCATTGATAGAAACTCTGCAACTGTCGTTCTTTTTTGCGAGGTGGCAGGGATAGGGCTATAACACCCTCCGGTCCGTGCGATGGGCGGGCGACCCACCAAACGATGGAGCTCACGCGACAAGCTGCGGTGAATAGAGTGCGAGGGCACAGAAGTGGAGCCGCAGGCCGTGTGAAGAGGTTAGGAGAAAGTGCGATGAAGAAAAGTGAAGGTTAATTTATAGTTGTTCAGGCGGTCTCGAGTGCTCCGACGAATGGGCGGGCCGATGGGAGGATGTGGAGCAGATGGGGCGACCGACCGTAGAGGTGGGCGAGCCGAAGGATGAGTTTGGAGTAAAGCCGAACGATGAGAGGCGGGTCGGCTGGGCGTTCAAGTGTTGGACGAATGCCTATGTATATGCGACGAGTTGGAGGAGTTGGGAGCATCATCAACGCATCAATCAACAAAGGAACTCGCATATCTTGGAGTTCTTTGGTTGGGCGGATGAGCTCGCACCTCGGGCAAAGGTAATGGGCAGGCGCAGTGCATTATTTAGGAGGCGACCGGGTAGGGCGTCGGGCGAACGACGGAAGGCGGCCAGGTGAAGTCGTCATGCAAAACGGGCGGCCTAGGTACGACACGCCATGCACGGTGAAACGGTTGGTCGTGCGGACGGGCAACTTGAGTAGGGTGCGCCGTGCACGAGCTGAACGAAACTTGTGAACAATGGTCGTGTGGAACGGGTGACCCGAGTTGGGCATCCCGTGCATGTGCTGAACGACTTGGTGAACCAGGTGAGGGTGACCCGCAGTTGGGTGTGCCAGGCACCGGTGGAAAATGAAGGAAGTGTCTTGGTTGGTGAACAAAGGTGTGACGAGCGCGCCTGAGCTGGGAAAATGACACGAATGTGTGACGGGTGAACGAAGAGTTGGGTGAGTCGTGCGACGACTGTGCGGAGGCGCTGACGAGTTGGGCAACCAAGTTTGCCGAAGTTGTGAAAATTTGGCTAAGTGTAAATTTGGGGTTTCCTCCAAGATTTAACTTATGTTATGAAAATTGAAGATTATATATATTGATTCGGGTAGACTTACATTGGGAAGTTGCCCCTCCCTTTATATTGTTGTGCATTTCTATATGTTAATGTTGTTTATGATAAATGGTTATGATTTTCATCTTGTATAAAGAATAAAGTTAATACTTGGTAACGAAAAATAAACTAAGCACAAATGTTAGGTGTAATCCATGAACATGAGTATTGGTGAAAAGAAAAGGGTCGGTGGTGCCTTACCTCGCTATAGTGTAGTTGGAAGATTACCACCAGTGTAGGGGCGTGACAAGTGGTATCAGAGCTGGTCCAAGTTTTGCAAGGAACTTAGTGAAGTGAAAAGGGGTTTTGCGGAAAACCTAGTGAACTGAATCAAGGAGCTGATTCTACGAAACGCCGAAGACTTGAAATTCAAGTTTTGCAGGTAACAAGTGGCATATTAGGGTGATTCAGGTGAATGGTGGATGGTCTATGCTAGATCACAAAGAAGGAAAATGGCTAAGATGGAAGGAGAACCTCAGATTGTGACAGGTGAGTCTAGTCTCAATGCAGGTGAAGCTTTCATGGGCTGGGTATTGGAAAGGATGGAAGAATTGGATTCTTTCTGGACTTCAAAGATGGCCGAGGTCACTAAAGATCAAGAAGGCAATGCGAAGATGAGAGAGGAATTCGATGAACTTCGAGACCGATACGAGTATACTGAATGGAAGTATACACAATTAGAAGAAGAAGTCAAGCAGATTGGGAAAGCAAGAGGTCAAGGTTTGGTAGAAATCTTGAACTTGTAGAAAGTTCTTGACGAAGCGAAGGATGAGATCCCGGTGTTGAAGAAGGCTGTGAGACATAACTCAGGTGGAGGAGTGTCTCATGTGAAAGTCAAGGAATCATAATCTTATGATGGTACAAGGAATGCGAAGACTCTTGGTAACTTTCTATGGGACATGGAGCAATACTTGGAACACTTAGGTTTACCATATGAGGAGATTAAGGTAAAAGTGGCTACTCAGTTCTTGACGAAGGATGCTAAGATGTGGTGGTGAAGAAGGATGGATTAGATTGCCAATGGCGGTGCTGACGAATAACTTCGTGGGATGACATGAAGGAGGCTTTGCAGACCAACTTCAGTCTTCAGGATGAAACTTGGGAAGCACGGATAAAGTATATAAAGCAAACGAGAAGTCTGCAGGCATATCAGTGAGAGTTTGCAAGCGCAGTTCTGGAACTTCCGGACATGGCGGAGAGGGACAAGGTGTTCAACTTTATTATTGGGCTGAAACCTTGGGCACATAATGAAGTGAAGAGGCAGAAGATTAAAACACTTGAGGAGGCTTTTGTTGCTGTGGATTGTTTGGTGGAGCATTATGACGAAACTTCTAATGAGAAAAAGAAGAAGTTCGATAAGTCGAAAGAAAAGAGTACGAAAGATGATGCTTCGAAATCGAATTACAGGTCGAAGACGAAGAAACCATTGAAGTGTTGGATATGTGCGGAACCACATACAATGAAGAATTGTCCTTCAAGACCAAAAGTGGCTGCGGTGGCACAATCTAATGTGAAGAAAGAAGAGACTTCTGTGGGGGTGATGCAGATTCTTGGAGCTGTCGCTGTTACGGAAGCGGTCTCACAAAGAGATCCGGAAAGGAACAACTTGGAGTATGTTCAGATGAAGGTTGGGAGTGTGGATGTACTCACTATGGTGGATAGTGGGGCTACTCACAACTTCATGAGTGAAGATGTTGTGAGAAAGATTGGATTGAAATTTGTACTGATGAAGACACAAATGAAGACAATGAATTCTCTTTCTGATTCCGTGATTGGTGTGGCTGAAAAGGTGGACACAACACTAGGTGAGTGGACTGGGAAAGTCTACTTCACTATAGTGTGGATTGATGACTATGAAGCTGTGTTAGGAATGAAGTTTTTGAAACACTACGAGGTAATGATTGTTCCACATTTGAAGAAGCTATACATTTATGATGGAAGGGAAGATGTACCCATTGGTGTAACAAGACCCGAGTGTAAGTTGGCAGTGATGCAGATGGAGGACGAGAAGCGTATGAATGAGGTGTGTAAGTGGTTGTCTAATGTTGAGGCAAAGCTTGCGAAACAGTCATAGGTTATCAAGAGATTCTCTGATAGCATCTTGGATTTGTCTAGGAGGCTAGAAGAAGCTGAGGATGATGATGACGATGATAAGGTTTATGTAAGGCCGAATGTCCAGGAGGAGGATCGGGTTGCATATCTACAGAGGATGGAGATAGAAGATCCAGACAGGTGGATTGAGCTGATGAGTGTGGGAGAGCCTTCAGGCTCTTGGTGACGGATGATTACTAAGATGTGATATTGTCGAGGACGACAATGATTTCAGGTGGGGGAGGATCTAATGCTCTGTCGTTCGTGCGATGGGCGGGCGACCCACCAAACGATAGAGCTCATGCGATGAGTTGCGGTGAATAGAGTGCGAGGGCACAGAAGTAGAGCTGGAGGTCATGCGAAGAGGTTAGGAGAAAGTGCGATGAAGAAAAGTGAAGGTTAAGTTATAGCTGTTCAGGCAGTCTTGGGTGCCCCGACGGATGGGCGGGCCGACGGGAGGACATGGAGCAGATGGGGTGACCGATCATGGAGATGGGCGGGCCGACGGACACGTTTGGAGGAAAGCCGAATGATGAGAGGCGGGTCAGCTGGGCATTCAAGTGTTGGATGGATGCCTATGTATATGCGACGAGTTGGAGGAGTTGGGAGCATCATCAACGCATCAATCAACGAAGGAGCTCGCATATCTTGGAGTTCTGCGATTGGGCGGATGAACCCGCAACTCGGGCAAAGGTAACCGGGCAAGCCCATTGCATCGTTCAGGAGGCGACCGGGTAGGGCATGGGGCGAACGACGGAAGGCAGTGGGGTGAAGTCGTCGTGTAGAATGGGCGACCCGGGTAGGCTGCGTCTTGCATAGTGAAATGGTTGGTACTGCGGACAAGCGACCTGAGTAGGGTGCACCGTGCACAAGCTGAATGAAACTTGTGAAGGTTGGTCGTGCGGAACGACGACTCGAGTTGGGCGTCCCATGCACGGGCTGAATGACTTGGTGAACCAAGTGAGGGTGACCCGCGGTTGGGTGTGTTGGGCACTGGTGGAAAACGAAGGAAGTGTCTTGGTTGGTGAACAAAGGTGCGACGAGTGCGCCCGAGTTGGGAAAATGACACGAACGTGCAATGGGTGAACGAAGAGTTGGGCGAGTCGTGCGGCGACCGTTCGAAGGCTCCGACGAGCTGGGCAACTGAGTTTGCCGAAGTTGTGAAAATTTGGCTAAGTGTAAATTTGGGGTTTCCTCTAAGATTTAGCTTATGTTATGAAAATTGAAGATTATATATATTGATTCGGTCCCTTTATACTGTTGTGCATTTCTATATGTTAATGTTGTTTATGATGAATGATTATGATTTTCATCTTGTATAAAGGATAAAGTTAATACTCGGTAATGAAAAATAAACTAAGTACGAATGTTAGGCGTAGTCCATGATCGTAAATATTGGTAAAAAGAAAAGGATTGGTTGTGCCGCACCTCGCTATGGTGCGGTTGGAAGATTACCACCAGTATAGAGGCGTGACAAGGGCAATTCTGAGAATCACCTTATTACTACAAGTTCAAATTCTGTTTTTATGTTGGAAATCGATTCAGTATCATTAAAATATCCAAAACTTTAAAACTTTAGAGTTGTGTTTTCCCAAATATGTGTTAAATTTGATCCAAACTGATGCTGTCGTACTTAGATCCTTCACTCAAGGGGGATGAATCACTGAAAGGTGCCAACTTCGCATCTTCAGGTATCGACATTCTAAATGATACGGGTGTTCAATTTGTAAGCACAAATTCATCGCAATACGGACTTTCGTTAAACTCCACATCTTTTCATGTCATTAAATTTGGCCGTGGCATGAACTAAATGTTGTTACATGACTGTAAATCATCCGAAAAAATTGGACGACCAGAAATCACATTTAAAGATGTGTTTTGTTGGTGTTTTATTTTTAATTTAAAATATTAAAAAAATCAGTTGACGATTTAGAGGGGTAAAATGTGGTTTATTTTTTTAATGTATCTTTACCTGTTTCATTTTCTCCTATTTATGTATCAATAAATCAATTAGGAATATATTTATTATGATTATTGAGAATATCTTTTAATGTCAATTTATGCATCAATAAATCAATTATGAGTATATTTATTATGATTATTGATAAATATTTGAAATATCAACTATAATAAATTTCAAGATAATTTACCTACCAAATAAATATTAATATTAATACAAATTATTGCAATCACAATTAATTGAAAATCTACTTGAAATCTTGTAAGCCTTTTTATTGCTTTCCATTTTCATTTTCAGCAATTTATAAAAAAAAATGGTGATTATTTAGCTGGGATGAGGATTTTCTTGTTTGGAATCTTTTTTAATCAAAAAAATTAAAACTAAGAATGCTTAAACAATTTTTTTATTTAATGGTTGAAATTAATTCATTTTTTCAATAACGGTTGGAGCACTTTAAATTTTAAAACTTGACTAATATAACTTGAATTTTGAAAAAATTCCATCAAATTTGTCAAAATAGTAAAAAACCAGTTTTTTTTAATAGTGAAGATTTCTGAATAACTGTCTGAACCTTTCAACCATCTTCCAAAAAAAAAACTTACTTCTTCTGGAAGAAAAGGAAAAAAAAAAAAAAACTAATAAGTATATATGTTTTTAATTATCTTATTGTTAAATATATTCATTTTGTTGGGAGACCATTCCTAAAAAGGCCGTTAGTTGATTTGTGGGATTAAGAGAGACACATCCTAATGACAGTGCACAATAAAAATATAAAACACAATAAAATTTATGGCTGATTCCAAAATATATATATATTATTATTTATTTATATAAGCTGTAAAAAATTTTAAAAATTTTAAAATAAATATAATTTTTTTAATTTTTTTAATGTTTATGGATCTTATTGTTAAATATATTCATTTCGCTTGAGAGAAACATTCTTAAGAAAGGCCTTCCTGATTGTGGATTAAGACTCCGTCCAAATGACACTACACTTTATATATATATAATTTTGTTTCGTATTCGTACTTGTTTTAGATGATTAAATGTGTAGGTGTAAATTTTAATTGAAATATAAAATTAATAAAAAATGTGGGAGCGAGGGCGATTTTTAGAATCACCCTATTACTTCAAATTCACATATGGAAACACAACAAATCAACTAGCCATCAAATTCAACACCTTCAAAAACAAAATCGATTGAGATGAAAACCATGTCACTATAGACATTAAGGAAATCAAATTCCATGCAACCGTCGTTCTTTTTCTCTAGGTCGATGACCCTGACTAACACTTTTCTTTTTCTCTGGGTCCACATGTGCTTTAATTCATTTCAAGCCACACACCTAAGAATTTCTTAAACGCTTCTTATCCCCCGTACATGGCAGAATTTATTGGCACTTTCCTTCATTTTCGTGACCCACTTCATATTGCAATTTCAGAGTTTCTTATTTTTTTTTTTTTTTTCTTTTCTTCTGAGTTGAGTTGTTAAGTGTGATTTTCTGAAAAGTTTTTTTATTTTGTTGTTGTTTTTTGATTTGTGTTTTTTTGTTTTTTGTATTTTTTTTGTATATATATATATATATATATTTTGTTCGGGTTAATTTTTAGAATTTAGTAAGATTTATTAAAATATCAAATTTTGCAAGTGATTTTTTCACAATTATCTGAATTATAGTAAATTATATTATCAAAAACTAGTTTAAACAATCTAAATTAAAATTTAAGTACAATAAATCACTCATATAATAGTAAATCATATTACCAAAAACTAGTTTAAACAACCTAAATTAAAATTTAAGTTTAAGTACAATAAATCACTCTTTAAAACTACTTCAATGTAAATTTATATTTATTTAATTTGATTTAGTCAAAATTTCTTAATTGCAATTACCTCCACTCCACTCGCAGATATTTCTTTGGAGTAATTAAACCTTCATAAATTTATTTGTGTTTATGGTTTATAAGTTTGTAACTTCCAAGTGACAGTTACATAGTACACACCGCTGGTCACTGCGGGAACTTGTATCCATGTTATCTCATGTGTTGTGTTAGTGTTATATGGTTTAGAGTTTTTTAAGTATATTTTGTTAGTTGAATTTATTTATAAGTTGGTAGGAATTTGTTAAAATCACAAATTTCAATTGTGAATTTTTAGTTAAAAGGTTTTAAATTTTTAGTTAAAAAGTTTTAAGGATCTTTTTAAGTGTTGAATCTATATATAATTAAAGATTATATTTTAAATAATGAATGATCATAATTTAACCAAAAATTATTTCTTTGACTACATAATAGTTAACCAAAGTCCTTTATCCAACTTTTTTGTTGCCACCAATTTACTAACTTGCATGAACGTCTCAATGGAAAAAAACATGCATGAATGTTCTAGTTCATAATTACATTCCCATTGGAGATGCATAAAAGGAAATAGTTATGCTTGTATTCGCAAACATATTATCATAATTTGTAATCTTATAGGTGTGTTACATGTGTGTTGTATATTGTGATCGTGAGTTATAATTGTGAGTTTCTAGATTACTATCTTTAGCTAATCAAATCCACTTTCTTAGAGCATGAATAGGCCTAATGGTTAAGAGCATGTGTTTCCTCCTAAGAGGTCACAGGTTCAAAAACTAGAAGGGGTTAGAGTACGTATGCCTTCTAGACATAATAATCAAATCGTTGCGTGGAGGTGGGTCTCTTGTCCCACAAACAAGGGGGTCTCATACACCAATTTGGTGTCTGGCTTGGCTATGATGATAAAGATTCTAAAAAGGTTGTTACCAGAAGGAACAACGTTGAGATGGGAGTCTGCTGAAACCAGTCATAGATATAGAATAATTTTGAAACCTGAAATGATGGGCATGCATGTGGACTCAGATGGGGCACTAGTTGATGAAAGAGAAGAATATGGAACATCTTCATCTGCATCCAGTCATTCATCTGAAGATATGAATTCTGATGGTGTACAAGAAAATATGAGTGATTTTGAACAGTTGTCTAAGACAATTTATATAAGTGATGTTTGCATCGTATCTTGAAATACAATTTTTGATTTCCGTATGGTATTAAATCAGAAGTTATGAGTCATTTTTATGTTGCTTGATTATATGCCATAATTATGATAATTTTTATTGTTTAGAATATCTACAATGCAACATTAAATTAGAGATATAATGTATATTTCATTCAATATACAAATAATGACATTTTGATTCATTTAGTCATGTAATTTGTTCATAATGTCATGGTTTTTTAATTTTATCGTTGAAAAAATTCCAATTTCTTTTGTATCTAGCATGTTATGGTTGAAAATATGTTGAATTTATACTTAAGAAAAAAAATGTTATTCTACCAAAAACATTAGTGTGTTTTTTTCCTCATAAACAACTGTTTTTTGCACATAAAAATTCGATTTTACTAGCATTTTTTTAAAAATGTTGAAAATTGACGCTAAAAAAAAAATCACCGTTCTAGTATAATACTTTTTCGTTTTCAAGGTTTTTTTTGCACAAAAATTTCGTTTTCACTACCATTTTTAAAACATGTTCAAAATTGACCCTAAAAAAAAACCCATCGTTCCAATATACACAGTTTTTGTTTTTAGCATTGTTTTTGATGTTTTTCAGGGTTTTTTTGCGAGAGTTCCCGTTTTGAGTTTATAGTTCTCGTTTCAAAGTTTACATTGTTTTGCCATATATTTGAGGGTTTGTTTACATTTTTAGTTAGACGTGAAGGATTATGTTACTTTCTCTTACCTTAAAAATGACCACACCATGACACTTACGTAGAAAAGTCAAGGCTCATCATTAATTGTGTGTACCCCCGTGCTTCGAGTGGTGTTGATTTCATACAACCTTAGTCATGCCCTTAAAAATATAAAGGGAATATTGTGGAATCATCTAAATAAATAAATAAAAATAAAAAACCTATGGTGAACATCCAATGAATCAAATACTAGAGTGTCTAATAATAAAATAAATTTTGATTTAGAATTAGATTAAGAATTTTAATAATGGCATTACATTACGCAAACCTTAATGTCATTACACTCTATGCAAACCTTAATAGACTTAATAAATTTTCTTTTTAAACAAATATGGATAGTTTTGTGTTAATAATAAAAGGAGGGGTTTGTAATCATATTGTCTAGTCCTAGTCAATTGCATATGTTGCTCAATGATATCCTCTTCCATGTTTGCTACTTGGTCATGTCCAAATGAACCACCTGAAGTTCAGGAACTTTTGGCTTCATATGAACAAAAGATAGGGAAACTTTGGCTTCATATTTGGAAATAAAACCAGGCCAAATATGATTTTTTCTCTCTTGTTGAATGGGTTTCCATTTCATGTTTAATTTCCTTGGCACACTCGGGTGGGAAATGTATAATATTCCTAGAAATATGCCCTAAGCAGCTTTTCAGCCCATGTATCTCCCTTAATTATTATCCTTAAATGATAGTTCCATGTAGGTTTGGTGATTAGCCAATTAAGGGAATGTATTTTTTTAGACTAAATTTTGTATGGTAACAAGGGGGCTAAATTCATGTGCATGCTTCCTTAGGCATTATTTTTGTTGTTGTAAATAAATGTTTAGTTTTTAGGTTTCAGTCTTGCCTACAAGGTCTAGTGCAAGGAATGTAGGAGGAATGGACACAAGTTCTTGTTCTGCCTACATGTTTAAATTTTAAAGGTTATGAAGTGTGTTGAAAGTTTATAAACACTGCGACCTCTATCTTCTCGATGTGAGGTTCAATGGGTTTGATTCCATTACCAAACTTCAATAAATTTTCTTTTTAAATAGATATGGATAACTTCTATGTTAATAGTAAAAAGAGGGGTTTGTGATCATACTGTCCAATCCTGGTCAGCTGCATATGTTGTTCAATGATGTCCTCTTCCATGTCTGTTGCTTGGTCATGTCCAAAACAACCAATTGAAGTTGTAGTTATCCTGAAGTTTCTTGGCCATGCCTTCCTCCTCCTCCAACTTCTCTTTGTTTCTTTCCCTAACCTCCAAAAGATAGGGGACTTTTGGCTTCATACAAACTTCCTATATCTGCATTAATAAATCCTTCATGTGAAGCACTATATCAACAATTTAGACACTTCAATCCTATTCAAACTGAGTTATTTGCAGTGCTTTATAATTCAAATGATAATATTTTAGTTTCAACACCTACTGGTAGTGGTTTTAGTTGCAACACCTACTGGTAGTGGTAAGACTATTTGTGTTGAGTTTTCCTTAATACAATTGCATCAAAAAGGCATAGGCAATGTGTTTTAATGTATTTATATTTCTCCTATAGAATCTCTTTCCAAAGAGAGATATTGGGATTGGGAGAAAAAAATTGGAATAAAGACAAAATAGATGCAAACATGCCTCCTACTTCAGTTAACAAGACTCCTTTAGGCTGCAGCTACTTCATATGCTCTCCACTTATGAAGAATTGCACTTGGGTTGGTGAGAATGAGGCTTCTCCTCACTTTAATTTATAGACTTCTGAAGGGAATCATCTAATCTACCCTTGTGGGCTTCACAAGTCATAAAATCTCAACAACCTTGACATCGAAAAAAAATTCCTTTTATTCGACTGAAACTAGTTACATTCTTCAACATATCAAAGTATGTTGGTATTTTTTTTGTAATGGAAAATTAAATGGTATCGGATTATGTTGAGTTCTCAAGTTATCGAGTGAGTTCATTTAACATTGATTAGGATGAATATGTTCTCAAGTTTTAAAATATTACTTAAATATTTTATACGTAGAGAACTTTCTTGTAACTCACTTGTACTATTATAATGTTCTTGTGGTTTCATCAAGATGTTTCTCAACATCCCTTATGACACTTGCTAACAGTTCATCTCATTTGACGGAGTGTTATATGATTTTCTACCAAATGGGTATTTGTCAAATCTATCTTCATAAAATGACATAAGTCTAGGTAGGATAGAAGAAATTGACCAAACATCTGCTACATCATCTAGTAGGCAAAGATCAACTAGAGGTGAAAAGATTAGAAGAAAATTCTATAGACGCATGGATTTTTTTCTCGCTAAAGGGGGGTCATGTTCTTATGATAATGAGAGCATAAATGACATCAAGTTGCCCTTTAGGTACAAACGTATGGTGAAACAATGGGCACCCAAGGATATTCTTGAAATAAACACTGATTTCTCTGTCATTGAAAGAATATATTGCGTTTCCCCTTCATCATTACATGATTTGGGGCTATTTTCCATGGATGACATAAAGGTATGTTACAGAGGATTAATTGAATTGATGGAGTATGTCAGACCCTCTTACAACTACAATGATTGGGTGCAACTAATCCAGTATAACAAAAGTATGAGAAGATATGGAGTGGCCACAAATTATATACAACTAAAAGACAATGATCAAAATAAAGGCACAACTATTTATATTGATGGAAGGCCAAAAGAAATGGGCACAATTGCTGAGGTTTTGGTTTGCGCTGCAGGCCGTGGCCGCCTTGCCTTGGTTGGGCCTTCCAAGGTCGCTTGACCTCATGGAGGCACTGGGTACTCCCTAGGGGCCTCCCATCTCTCCCCCTCCACCCTCTATCGCTGATGCATTCAAAACCCTGCTGGCTTCCTTACTTAAGAAGAAGAAAGTGGAAGCTGCAAAGTTTGTGAAGAAACTAGATGACATTCCTGAGATTTCTCTCCCGCTAGAAGGGCCGATCCAAGTTGCTTTATCTCTTGCATATCATGCCCTCGTCGGCCAGTTCACAGGGCTCTGGCCTTCCCCAAAATCCACAGAGAACTGGGTCGCCAAGAACTGGGCACCCTTGATAAAAGACAAAGTAACCTCATACTTTCTCGGGAGAGGGTACTTTTTGTTTGAGTTCACTGCAAAAGAGGACAAGGATCCGATTTTCCGAAATGGACCTTACTTCATGGGCCCTCAAGGACTGTATTTGAATAAATGGATGCTAGATTTCGATTTGGCAGTGGATGTGCCCACAACGGTCCCGGTGTGGGTGAGACTCCCCAACCTTCCAATGCACTGTTGGAATTGGGATTCTCTGAAGCACATAGGCAACACCCTTGGCAAATTTATAGACAAAGCTAACAACAAGGATTAGTATGACTGCACCAAAATTTGCGTGGAGGTAGATCTAGAGGTTGGGCTACCGGAAGCCATCAAAATAAGTGTAGGTCCTTGGACTCATGTGCAGAAACTTGATTATGAGCAACTGCTCTTCAAATGCCGGAAGTGCCACGTCTATGGCCATTTTTCCAGAGACTGTTTGTCCAACGGTGTGGAAGAAAAAGGGAAAGAAGAGGGCTGGAACTAGGTAAAGAACGGGTCCTGCTCAGAAACCAACCATTGAAGGACAAGGGAACAAATTCGAGCTCCTCGGATCTAAAATCATGATCCCAAGATGTAGAGATCCCAAAGGAAATTTCTCGCACCAAATCTTCTCCCTCCATCAAAGGTGGAAGTGTAGCAGAGAGATCCAAAGGGAAGATCTTAGAAGAGGAGGAGGAAACCCAAGAATTTGAGGAATCAGAAGAAGAAGGAGAAATAGGAGACTCTCAATCCTCTCCTAGAAGATCCACAAGAGGACGCAAGTCTGCAAAGGAAAAAAGAGAACAAGAAACCTACAAAGACAAGCTTCAGGGCAGCCAGCCAACTCTAGAGAGGCTATTGGCAAAAACCTCGAAGATGACGAGGAACCAATCTCAGGGCTCCAAGGGAGCCCATCACAACATAAATAAATGATGAAGATAGTCTCCTAGAATTGTAGGGGTATGGGCACTAGAGCCAAGGAAGAAGCAATGAAAAGTTTAACAAGATTGAAAGCCCCAGATATCCTCCTCATCTAGGAGACCAAAATGGAGGACGCAACTTTCCTCCAAGCAAGTAAAAAATTTTGGAATAAAAGCAAAGCGCAAGCAATTTCTGCCCGTGGAGCCTCGGGAGGGCTTGGGTCGCTCTGGAATCCTAATAAGTTCTCATTAATCTCTGAGACCTTGAATACTCATTGGATTTTCTTAAAAATGTAGCATTTAGAAACCAAGGAGTTCATTTGTCTATTCAATGTGTATGTACCTAACAATGCAAGTGAGAAAAAAAATTGCTGGGATTCCATAAAAGGTCTAGCAGATCTAGAGAACCTGGAAAATATCATCATAGCTGGAGATCTCAATCTCATCCTTCTCTCGTTAGAAAAAAGAGGAGGTAGCATTGTAAGGGATCTGGAAAGAGAATGGGCGGAGGATCTCATGCAAGACTGGGACTTACTAGACATCAAGCCTGTTACTGGTAAGTTTACTTGGTCAAATAAGAGTGTTGGTCTTGGGCATATAGCAGCAAGACTTGATAGATTTTTTGTTCAAAGCTCCTTCCTGCTTCTTGGGCTAGAGGCTAGAATGCGCATCCTTCATAGTAGTGTATCGAACCACAAGCCTGTAAGTCTTCAGCTACTGGCTCCCAAGGACCTGGGTCCTATCCCTTTCAGATTCAATTCTCTATGGACTAAAGAGGTAGACTTCATGCAAAAGGTCAGAGATTGTTGGAAAGATCCAGTCAAGGGTTCCCCATTTTTCGTTTGGGAGGAAAAACTTAGAAGAGTAAAAGTAATGCTGAAAAACTGGGCCAAGACCTTGCCCAATCCTGCAACTGAAAGGAAAAAAATTCAAAGCTTCCTAGAAATGCGACAACTCCATCTAGAAGCAACTAAAATCACCAAAGAAGAGCTGGAAAAGGAGTTGCAGCTACAACATAAATTTCATAAGGCTTGCTTGGCTGAAGAAGAATTATGGAGGCTCAAATCTAGGAGTCTATGGCTTAAAGCAGGTGATAGAAACTCCTCCTTTTTTCATAAGCAAGCTCAAGCCAAGAAATGTTGTAACTCCATCTCTGAAATCAAAGAAGAAAAATGCACATTAAAGGATTTTGCCAGCATCAAAAAGGTAGCTTCTAAAAATTTTAAGAAGATGTATAGTGAGGACATGGAGGCTGGCCAAAGCTCTAAACTCATGGATGATGTTCCCCGCCTTATCACTACTAGAATGAACCAACTGCTTGAAAGCAAAATCAACAAAAATGAAGTCAAGGACACCCTCTTTGCAATGGACCCCGACAAAGCCCTGGGATCGGACGATTTTATAGCTAGATTTCTCTAGACCTGTTGGCAAATTGTGGAGAAGGAGTTCTTTAAAATGATTCAAAAGTCCCAAGATTGTCATAAAATTGGAGGTTGCACAAATTTAGCATTTCTCTCCCTCATCCCCAAGGAAAAAGGAGCAAACTCATTCAATATATTCCGTCCAATTTCCTTATGCAACATTGGATACAAAGTGATAACCAAGGTTATAGTGAACAGGCTGAGAAATATTCTCCCCAAAATCATCCCGGAGAACCAAGGAGGATTCATTCATGGCAGACAACTAGTGGATAACTTCATTTTGGTCCAAGAGGTGATCCATTCTAGTCTTCATAAAAAAGAAAAAGGTATGGTCATTAAACTAGACCTAGAAAATGCATTTGATCGAGTTAGGCATAGCTTTTTGATAGATGTTCTACACAAGTTGGGTTTTCGTCAAAATATTATAAACTAGATTCGAGCTTGTATCTTAGAGCCCTAGATTGCTCCCTTGGTAAATGGTAGGGCTACTAATTTCTTCAAAGCCTTTAGAGGGCTGAGGCAGGGGTGTCCCCTCTCACCCCTCCTCTTTGTGCTGTAGGCTTCTGTCCTCAACTTTTATCTAGATACGAAACAACAAGATCAAGAAATAGCTAGTCTGAGCATAGCAAGAGGGGTAAAAAACATCAACCATGCCCTTTTCACTGACGATACCTTGCTGTTGGGAGTTGCAACTCCACTTTTAGCTGCCAGATTTAAAGAAGTGCTGGAAGATTACTATGAAGTCTCCGGCAGTGAATTAAATAAGGGAAAATGTCATATCTACTGTTGGAATATCTCTCCCTCATCCACATACTCCATTTCCATATGTCTAGGTTTTGCAGCCTCTTCAAATTGGACCTCTTTCAAATATCTTGGCCTCCCCATCTTCCACAAGAGGGCCTTGAGCAAAGACTGGACTCCTTAGATAGAGAAATTCAAATAAAAAATGCAGGCCTGGGGATCCTCCTGGCTCAACATTGTTGGCAAAATAGTGCTTATCAAAGCAGTACTCAGTAGCCTTCCTTTATTAAAATTCTTTGTTCTCTTGGCACCTGTGGGTATCCTCAAGAAGATGGAGGAGCTATTCAAAAAAAATTTCTAGAAAGGAGGCAAGCAAAATGAAAAGAAGATCCCTCTAGTCAACTAGGGAATTGTCACCAAGCTGCTTTAGGAGGGAGGGTTGAATTTCAAAGATCTCTGTGTTCAAAACTTAGCCATGGGAGCAAAGTTGATTTGGAAAATCATAGCCCCCAAACCAGGTTGGGTGCTTTTAACATTGTGGAAAAAATACTTCAGGGGACAGAGACTCTGATGCTTGGATCAACCCAAATCCCATCTTAGAACCCCCTTCAGCATGCTTTGTAAAAAAACGGTCCCATTGATAAAAGCACACGCCTTCTAGATACCTAGGAATGGTCAATATATCAACCTGTGGGATCACTGTATCATGAATAGGCCCCCATTGGCAGAATCGAACCCCATGATCGAGCTGAGGAATTGGATGAAGGATGCCAACATCAAAACACTATGGGATATTTCGAACTGGAGCAGTGACTGCTGGTCTGGTTGGAAGTAGCTCCTGGTTCTACCCGCACTGCAAAACGACTACACAGTGTTCCTTAACATTTTGCATGGGCTGGCTCCTACCCACACGAAGAGGAAAGACGTGCAAGGCTGGGTCCGAATCGGGAAGGATACATGGTTGCTTTTGCTTACTCTAAGTGCATGGAAAGACCCCACGTCCCTCCTAACCCTGCTCCTTGGATTGGCATCTGGAAATTTCCCTCTATTCCAAAAATCAACCATTTCTGCTCGCTGCTCTGCCACCAAAAAACCCTTACAGATGACAAGTTATTGAAGAGGGGCTTTCTTGGTCCTTCAAGATGCACGTTATGCAAAGAAAAGCCGGAAACCGCCCTTCATCTCATGCTAGAGTGAAAATTCATAGGCCTTATCTGGAAGGAGCTGCTTGGAACCTGGAATTTTAAGTTCATCTTCCCCTGTTCCATCCCAGAACTGTTTGCTGGATGGCTGGCCAGATACCTAGGCCCAAATCCAAGAAACAAAATAATCATAGTAGCTTGGACTTCTCTTCTTAAATTCATCAGCTGGCAAATCTGGTTAGATAGGAATAGAAGGATATTCAGAAATAAAGAACATGATTTCAGAGTTGTTGCCAATACAGTAAAATGCCATTTAAATGAATGTCTGAGAGACAAAAGGGATGATACAAATCTATATCAGCAAGATATTGAGTTGGGTGCTGCACTCAATCTCCAATTCCAAAAATCGACCACCATAACTATCTTTCCCAAAGATTGGCAAATCAGAAAAAATGAAGAAGAATTTCAGTCCTGGATTTCCAAGCAAATGCTTCCTTCTCTCTTCTTTGACGGGGCAGCTAAGCGAAACCCAGGAATTGCTGGTGCAAGAGGGCTCATAATAAACTCAGAAGAAACTTCTATCCACAGATATGCTTGAGGATTGGGTCACTCCTCAAGCATGCAAGCTGAAGTGATGGCCCTTCTTTAAGGGATCAAACTACTCAAAGAGTTGGGCCATAAGGAGGCAAATGTATTTGGCAATTCATAGGTCATCATCAAAGTAATGGCGAACAATTCTAATCTAGCAGATTTGCATCTTGCAAGGACGATTACAAGGATCAAAGACATGACAAAGCCCATGAATTTGAAATTCTTCCATGTATTGAGAGGAAACAACAAAGAGGCAGACATTGAGGCAAACAACGTAGCCCAGTTATCTGCTGGGATTATTCTCAGAGACAAAGATACCTCATGGGATCCAATCCCCTAATCTTCCATGTTTTACTGCATTTTATTGAAACAGTTTGTATGCGTTCATAAGCTCGGGAAAGCAACAACAATAGATCACATTATAAAATGTAAAAAGAGGTGACTCATAAGCGTATGTGCTATGTCCCTCTTGTTGGAGAGGCGCTCAAAAATCAGCTCCATTATCTGTAATCTGAATTGTGGCTTTTTGCCAAAAAATCTAATGAAATCCCATTACCGTTTCTGTAAAAAAATAAAAATAAAAATAAAATAAAAATAAAAATAAGGTCCATAGTTGTTAAATCTTTATGGTATTAAATTTAAAAATAACTTTACTTATAATTATATATTTATATTCTTACATTTTAATAATAATTAACTTATAACTTTAAACTCTATATATGTATCTTTTGAATGTCGGATTTTAGGTAATATCTTTCTTCTCGATAATTTAGGTGTTTTAGTCCATTTTTCATTCATTTAAACATTTTTCATCATCATTCAATAAGTATACTAGTGCAAGGCATGTGGTGTGTGCATATGTAGCTATTATATGCATACATCGTATGCATGATAACACTCTTTTGCTTATAGATCGAAATGGGTCATTACATACTTCCTTCCTTCAAAAAATTTAGTCTCGAAGTTAGGGTTTATATAGTATATTAATAATACTCTAGTGATTAGTGTGATCATGTAAGGAGTGCATTTCAAGATTGATTTTTTGTTTGAACAATTAAAGTTTTATAAACTTAATAATCATTCCTTGCCCCAACTGAGCTCCCAAGCTATTTTCGAATCATTATATCCTTCATAATCTCTTCCACTCCCTTCCTATTCATCCTCTACTGGAATATGTCATGGAGCTAGTTATACTGATCTAACCATTCATAAACCTCAAGGATGATAGCATCGACTATATCGACCTGATTTCCCAATAGGAATCCAATAATCATCATCACACGTCTAGGGGAGCGTGATTCACACAGTCCTCCCATGACTCCAGGTTTTGGAGGATAAACGGTGGGAAATACCTCCACCCCTCCTAGTGGGACCAGGGTCAACACCCTATCATGGAATCTCATTGAGCTTCAATTATTCTTGAAACTTTTGTCATCACATGGTCATTTGGTAACGATGCTATCTACAATGAAAGCACTTGTCCATACATTATAATATATGCATCAATATATTCAAAACAATTTTCAATTAAATAAAAATTTAGGTATAATTCATATACGTTACTATCTATATTATAATGTACTTGGTTATATTGAGCTCATGTTATTGGCTTTCATATTAAAATGTACCCATTTTGTTATTCCTACCTCATCAATCATATCGGTATGCAGAATTAAACTAAAATTATAGCTCTCTCGTCCATAACATGATTCATAATTTAGATTTCATCGCAAGGTTAATCAAATACTAAACTTCATATTGGCATTCATAATTCAACAATATTAATTTAAATAACATATTTCATATTGGTATCCATGTTCCGGTAGAATTAAGTAAATAACATATATCCTATTCTAGTGACATAAAATTTTCATGTTTACATGTGATCATCTCAAAATAATTTTAAGTAAATATATACAAATATGGCTTATGTTAACATATTTGACATATGATCTTTGTATCTTCCCAGGTAATCGATCTAGGGCTATACTTGTCCCATTGGACTTTAACTTGATCTACCAAATGATGCCTGAGCTGTTGATTCCTACATTCTAGTATATGTAATGGTTTGACCGAAATGGTTCCCTCGTTCGATACCTGCATTTTCTTCCATTGAAGGTTATGTGATTTGTCAACTATGTAATGTATTAATACAAATACATGAAATACATTATGAACTTTATGCAAGTAGGGTAGTAGTGCAAGACGATAGGCAAGAAGTCTAACTTTTTCCAGGACTTTGAATGGTCCAATAAATCAAGGTGGTAACTTTGTACCTTTTCTGGATTGGATAATGTTTTTATTTGGTCTGATGCAGACGAAAACCTCATCTCCTACTTCATAATTCCTATATCTTCTATGCACATCCACATAACTCTTTTGTCTATCTTATGCCTCTTTCAACCACTTCCTGATTTGTTTTACCCATTCTTCCATTTCTTGAATTAATTCTAGTCCCACTATCACTTGATCTTCTAACCTCTCCCAACTTAACAGTGTTCTACAAGGTTCGTCGTACAATGCTTCGAATGGAGGCATTCTGATTGATCTGTGATAACTCTTATTGTATGAAAATTCAACTAAGGGTAAGTACTTTTCCTAGTGCGATTTCTAATCCATAACATACATCTTCAACATATCTTCTAATACTTGGTTCACTCTTTCTATTTTCCCATCAGTCTCAGGATGATAAGTTGTACTTAAATTTAGTTGAGTTCCTAAAGTTGATTGTATACAAGTCAAAAAACTTGAAGTAAATCATGAATCTCTATCTGATATGATCTTCTTATGTACTCCATGAAATCTGATTATTTCATTTATGAATACTCGAGCTATGTCAGCAACTTCGTAAGTGTCTCTTACCAAAATTAAATGGGCACTTTACATTAATTTATCCATCAGAACTAGAATGGCATTATGCCTTTGTGGAGTAAGAGGTAGTCTGATGATAAAATCCCTTGAAATTATCTCCCATTTGGTCATAGGAATATCATGAGGTTGCATGAGACCTATTGGGTGACAATGATTAGCTTTCACTTGCTGACATTCAAGACATTTTGTAATGAATTGAACGATATCGTGTTTCATGCCTATCCAAAGGAAGAGTTTCTTTGTATCAACATACATTTTATTTACACCAGGATGTGCACAATACAATGCTTTGTGGGCTTCCTTAAGGATGGTGTCTCAGAGATCCCCATTATTAGGGATGTACATCCTTCCATGGGATCACAAAATTCCATCATCTTCTAGTTCATATCCCTCAAACTTAGGTTCTTTTGAATTTTTACTATCAAGGCCGGATCTTATTTTTAAATACCAACTATCTCTCAAGAGATGTTCTAGTACTCACTGCCTTAAGTATACCTTGATAGGTATGAGGGAAAATATCTGAGGTCTTCTAATAGAAACATCTATCATATGTTCTCTCTTCCTTTAATGTATGAAATTCCGAAGTCATGCTCACTTAGGAATTCATTTCATCATCTTTTCCTAGCATTCATGTCTCTTTGAGTAAACAAATATTACAGACTTTGATGGTCTCTTTTCAGCATAAATCTTATCCCTACTAGATAGTTCCTCCATATATTTAAAGCTAACATTACGGAAGATAACTCTAAATCGTGCGTGGTGTAAATTTCTTCATGAGGATTTAATTTTCTTGAAGCATACACTATTACACCTCTATTCGACATTAATATTGCACCTAATCCTTGCTTAGACGCATCAGTACACACAATAAAATCTTTGTCTCGTAAGATTGATGCACTGGTCAACAATCTTTTAATTCTGACAATGCTCTATGACATTTTTCACTCCATTCATACCTAACTCCTTTACACTAGAGGGTTGTGATTGGCTTTGCAACTTTGGATAATCCTTCCGCAAACCTTCGGTAGTAGCCAACTAAACCCATAATGCTTGGCACTTGATGTGAATTTTTTAGTATTGGCCATTCCATGATTGCTTTTACCTTCTCAGGGTTTAATGAGATCCCTTCACCAAATATAATATGACCCAAGTAATGAATCTTTTTTCTGAAAGAAGGAACACTTGGATAACTTTCCATTTAAGTGGCATTCTTTGAGGCAAGATAATACTATCTGCAAATGTTCTTCATGCTCCTTCTCATTTTTTGAATAAATGAGAATATAATCTAAGAATACTTGTATGAATTGATTGAGATATTTGCGAAAAACGTTGTTCATAAGGTTCATAAATACTACTGATGCATTGCTCAACCCAAATGGTACCACAATGAACTCATAATGCCTGATTTTTTTTTAGAATGCAGTCTTAGAGATATCACTTTCCTTAATCCTAATTGATGATAACCTGACCGTAGATTGATTTTTGAAAAGGCATCAAATCCTTTCATTTGGTCGAAGAGGTCATCAATTCGAGGCATTAGATAATGATTCTTTACTATAGCTCGATTTAAGTCTCGGTAGTCTATGCATAATCGTAAGGAACCATATTTCTTCTTGAAAAATATTACAAGAGCACCCGAAGGTGAAACACTGGGTCGAATGTGTCCTATATCCAATAATTCCTTCAACTAAATTTGCAATTCTTGAAGTTCTAGAGTTTTCATTCTGTAAGGTGTTTTAGATATTGGTTCTGTACCAATTTTCAATTCTACTGTGAGATCCATCTCTCTTTTGGGAGGTAATCCTGGTAGTTCCTTTGGAAAAACAACTGGAAATTTGGCTAATACCAAATATTGTTCTAAGGATGGTCCTTTCTCTTTGCTTACTTCTTCAATTGCATATGCTTGACAACATTTTCTTAAACAACACTTCATTTGCATTACTGAGATGAAGCGTAAAGATACTTTCCTCTTAATACCTTGGATTTTGATCGTCTCTCCTTTATGATTTATACAGAGAATTGTTTTCCTATGATATTCTACCCATGCTTGATGAGCTTCTAATCAGTCCATCCCTATGACGAGGTCACAAGTTCATAGGGTTGTGACATAAACTTTTAACTTAGTCGCACAGATCCCTAGATCAATTTTGCATTCCTCCACACTTAAATCTATGGATTGAAGTTCTTCTCAAGCCATTTTTGCTTGTCTAAAATTATTTTTCTTGCAGGTTGCCAACGCACATTTATTTAATGCATATGATGAAATGAAACTATCAATGGCACCAATATCAAATAAGATTTTGAGTTTTATGCCATTAATAATACCTGAGGACTCCACTATAGTGGATTGATGTGATGCCTAGTTGTTGACTAATGCATGGATTCTATGATTGCCTTGGGTATTTGATGAAGGCTATTTTCCTGTCTTTTGTGTTTCATGTGTATTGATTCTTCTTCTTTGTTATATGTGTTTTGTTTGATCTTTGCTCAAATCGATTAAGCTTTCACAAGTTTGATTGTAGAAGTGGATTAAGTATTTTGCTTTAGTATATTGCATTATCAGGTTAATCTACAGTGAGAATTTCTACATGGTATCAGAGCAAAGGTGATCAAAGTTGTGAAAAGTATATTGAAGAAGGGAAATTCAAAGTTTGAAGTTCTTGGTTGGAGGAGTAAAATCGAATTCTTATCATACTTGTAAGTTCACCAATGTCGTTCAATGGCTTGAGACTCGAGTATGTGTTGGATGGCAGCTCAAATTACATAGCATGGAAGGATCTCATGGAAGTGGTATTAGAAGACAATGGTTTGAAGGATTTCATTGATCAATAAATCCCCAAGCCAGTGGCAGCTAATGCACAAGAATTGGCTGAATGGAAGAAGTGTGTGGCGAAGGCAAGACGAATTCTTCTGGAGGGAGTTCGAGACCATATTGTCTCAAGTCTCCATGGAAAGGAGACTTCGTTTTGAATGTGGAAGACATTGAAGGACCTCTATCAGAATAGTAGCAACCAGAGGAAACTAGCACTCAAGGATAAACATTGGAAAATCAAGATGGAAAAGGGCGATACTATTTCTACATATCTGAATAAGCTCACCACCTGCAGAGATGAGCTTGGTAGTGTGGGAATAACTACAACCGATGATGATATGGTGAGTCTTTCTCTCCTTGGTCTTCCAAAGAGCTGGCATAGCTACCACGACTCTGTGAATGGAAGAGAGAAACTGTCGGATTGGGAATGACTGTGGTTGGATCTCATGCAAGAGGAGATCAGGAGGATCACCAGAGCTGGTTCTTCATCTAAGCATGGTCATGAAGAAAATCTAGCCTTAGCATGTAAGGCCAGGATAGGGAAAGGGAAGGGAAAGGGAAGGCTTCCCATTCCAAATCGAATTCTTCTCATGGAGGGAAGAAGATTGACAAATCTAAAGTGAGATGTTTTAGATGTCATGAGGTGGGCCATTATGCAACTAATTTCCCATTGAAGAAACCCAAGAAGGGATCCTCAAAAGGATCAGAAGGTGAGGCAATAGCCTCTCAGTTCGAATTGGATTTTACCCTCATCGCATGTATGGTTTCATCAATGGTGGGTTGTGTTTGGTATCTTGACAGTGGAGCCTCATTCCACATGACTGATGATAAAAGTTTGTTTAGTACCTTGGAGGAAAAATACCACAAGATGCGAATAGAGTTGGGTGATGATGGGAAGTATAGTGTTCCAGGAGTGGGCATAGTTACTTTTCAGAGGGAGCATGGAGCTCCTCTCACCTTGACAGATGTGAAGTATGTGCCTGGATTGATGAAGAACTTGGTATCGGTCATGATCTTGGAGGAAAAAGGCTATGATGTTGTCTTCAGTAAAGGAAAGGCGTTCCTAAGACACATAGCCACAGGTCAGACCAAGAGGATTGGGATTCGAGTGAAGAATCTCTATAAACTAGAGGTAGATGACTGTGCTGCATTGAGTTCGAAAGCAGAATTGGTGCAAAGCCAAGACATTGGTGAGTTATGGCATAGACAGTTGGGCCACTTGCATCATGGGGCCTTGAAGATAATCCAGCAGACCTACGGGACTTCCCAAAGGTAAACTTGAGCAAGTGGACACGTGTAAAGGTTGTAACTTAGGAAAGTACACCAAGTCTTCCTTTCATGATTGAGACAGTCGCACTTAAGCGACCTTAGAGCGAGTTCATACTGATGTGTGTGGACCATTCTCGACAGCATCCAAAGGGAAGCAAAGGTATTATGTGATTTTCATTGATGATTTTTCTCGTAAATGCTAGATTTATTTCATGCAGAAGAAGGATCAAACCTTCTCAAAGTTTTGTGAGTTCAAAGCTTTGGTTGAGAAAGAATTAGGGAAGAAGATCAAGGCCTTGAGAAGCGACAATGGTGGAGATTATGTCTCTCAAGAGTTTAAGGACTTCTATTCAATTGAAGGAATTAAATGAGAATTGACGACACCTCATAACCCACAGTAGAATGGGGTGGCCGAGAGGAAGAATAGAACGATTATGGGGGCAGCTCGGGCAGTGTTGCATGACCAAGGCCTACCACTTCATTTGTGGGCTGAGGCATGCCACACAACAATCTATTTGCATAATAGAAGCCCGCATTGCATACTTGGGATGAAGACACCAAAAGAAGCTTTCTTTGAGAAGAGACCAGATGTGGGTCACTTCAGGATCTTTGGCTCATCAATATTTTTCCATGTGACCAAGGATGCCCGAAAGAAACTTGAGTCGACAGCAGAGTTGGGGATACTTGTGGGGTACACTCATACACCTCACAACTATTAGGTGTACTTTCCTACCAGCCGGAGGACAATGGTACGCAAAGATCTAAAGTTTGATGAGTAGAAGACCATGCAATTTTCCATTGATAGGGAGCTCCAACTATAGGTTGTGGAGGAAATTTTGGTTCCTAAGGAGGAGGAGCCTCAGACTGATGTGGAGCAGCCGCATGCAGAGGTTCCAGGAGCAAGCAAAGTCTTCCAGAGATGGGTGGAAGCACACAAGAGAAGCTGACAGATTTTTGTTGGATGCGAAAGAGAATGTAGGAGAACCATCTTTTCAGCACAAACATAGGAGGTCACCTAATAGTTACACTGGATACATGGCCCTTGTTGGGGAATGTATTGAGAATAAGCCATCTTCCTTTGAGGAAGAAGTGTAGCAGCTAATTTGGGTTGACGCAATGGTGGAGGAGTATGAATCCATAGTTCGGAACAGTGTTTGGGATGTGGTTCCAAGACCAGAGAACAAGTTAGTTGTGAGTTCCCGTTGGCTTTACAAGGTAAATCAAGTTGTTGATGGTAGTGTGGAGAAACATAAGGCAATATTTCTTGCCCATGGTTTCTCACAAGTAGAAGGGATCGACTATGATGAGACATTTTCTCCTGTAGCCAGGTACTCATCTATTAGATCGATGTTGGCACTACCAGCACAGATGGGTTGGAAGATCCATCAGATGGATGTGAAGACTGCATTCCTCAATGGCAAGATTGAGGAAGAGGTGTACATAGAGCAGCCGGAAGGTTTTGAGACCTTCGATCGTGAGTCGCATGTGTTCCGACTCGAGAGAGATTTATATGGGTTGAAGCAAGCACCTCGTGTTTGGTACACCAGGATCGAAAACTATTTCACGGGTTGGGCTTCACAAAGAGTGAAGCGGATGCGAACCTATATCACATCATTATGAAAGGTAGTCCATTGATAATTTTTCTTTATGTTTATGTATGCATTACTCATATATGGAATTTGAATGGTAATACTTTTGGTGAACTCTTATTGTAGCTCTCCCAAGTGTCTTTGATCCCTCGCAAAGCTAATAACTAGGGTTTTGTGCTAGGGCATCAAAACATCCTTACTTGTTTGCAAGAATTAGCTAATCTATAATATCCATAGACTCCATCAACCCAAGGGCTTTGCATTGGCCATGTCATTTTGGTGGTCAAACCTTATCCTATCCATAAAATCAATTTCATTCTTCTTCTTTCTCCTAATTTTAGCCCTCTTAAGGATAAGCGCCCTAAACTGGGGCTTAGTGAAAATTTGTCTGGGAAAGGAATTTTTGGTGTTGGAAGGATTCAACATCAAGATTATACTTGGTTGCCTAAAAATCAACCTCCTTGGTAGATAATTCACCCATTTTAAACCTTAATTTATCTTTCCCTCGACAATTTTCCCTAGGAGAAACCATAGGTTGGCTAAGCTTCAACTTGAGGCCCTTTTGAAGGTTTCAAATGCCATTGGCTTACTAATATTGATTGATTAGAAACCTTTTCTTGACACATAGACCTTATGTCATTCCATTTTCATGTTATTTCTCAATCCCTATGTCTATCTGACCCTAGTTAGGGCTTTCTAGAGGTTGTGAATCACTATTGTTTCATTGGTTGAGACTTGTTCTTAAGTAGAGCCATCCTTTAGTAGCCTCTCATGTCACCTTAAACCTTTAAGTCTAGAATATATCTTGTAGGTGACCTAAATACTAAGACTCATCCCATTGGTGAAAATCCATAAAGAGCAAGGGGTAGTGGATGTGAAGACAATGGACCACAACTCATTTTTGTCACTTAGTCTAGTGCTTGCCTTATATATCACCCCTCTACAAGACCTGCTATATTTTGTGACAACAAGGCACACATAAGAATTTGGAGTAACATGAGAGAAAGAGGAATTTTCCCCTATCCATCTTAATTCAAATTTTGAAGTTGTTTCTAGGGGTGTGTTTAGGCACATTCAAGAACACATGTGAGGTGCACATAAAGGTACACACCCCTTTATTTATATCAAAGTGTTCAAGGTTTGGATCAAAGTGTTTCCAAAAATTTTACTCAATGGGATAGCTTGAATGGTTGAATACTTTGAGCTTCATGAAATAAATATCAAGGTTGATTCCTCGAATTGGTTGTCTTTTTTGTGCAACTCACTTACATTCCTACAAGGTGAAGCCTCATAATAAATGTAAATAGGTTTACAGTCAGTACCATTCATAAAATGTAAATAAGTGTCTAATGTTTTCAATTGGTTTGAAATGAATCATATTAGTAATGTTGTGCTAATTCCCCATTCAGAATAAAACCCAATATGCTTATCATTTGCTTACCAAGTGATTAAGGATTCACCATTTTTTCTTAATTAATAGATTGCCATGAGAGTTTCCTATGTAAACGTTATAAACAATTTAACATTAAACATATGTTGAACGAAAACAAAGAAAATCAAAATACAACACACAACACAAAGATTTGATGAGGAGTTCACCCCTCTTATGCTTCGTCTCCTTGGTCCAGCTTCCAATGCTTGGGCCTCTCTATTATGCTCAAAATTGCAACAAAAGTGTGTTTACAATGCTCAAATGCCTCTTAAACCTATCTCAATGAGTTCAGAATAGCCAAAAATGCTAGCATTGACTCTTTCTACCCCTAATTTGGATAAGAACTGAAGAAGTTATGACCTATTCCAGTTCTCCCACAATTTACTCAACAAATTCCCCTTTTCCGGCCACTAACCATTAAATTCGGCCTAAAATTCTCCAAATTTGCTACATTTCGGCCACTGGAGCCATACTTCCTGGCAGGTTCAGAAATCGCAAATGCAATCGGCGTTGGCAGAGAGACGAACGTAACAAATCCTTTCAAAATATGCAATGGCAGACTTAACGTTTTATGCACCACAGTTCATAACAATTTTGTGTCTGGTATATATCAGCTTGTCGCAATCGGCAACGGACATGGGGATTCCTTAACAACTTGTCGTTTGCCACTAAGAAGTGTTAACTACGATGAATTGTCGGACTTGAACATTCCATACATTTCAACCTATTTTCTTTTCGCATCCAATTCCATCTATGTTTTGCTATCGGTGTAGGTAGGGTGATTCTTAACAACACTTCCTACTGCGATGCGATCCATGCGATATTGCGTATCGCATCTCAACAGTACCGGGGGTCGATTTTAATAGAAAACTTATGTCGATACAATGCGATGGGCCAATTTACGGGGCTAGTGACAAAGTGAAACTTGGCGCCTCCCGATTGGCTGAAGAGACTTGAACTTGTTGATTGCGCACTTATTTTGCATGTTTAGAAAATTGATCAGAACTCATTTTTGGGAGCATCCGAACTCCATTTTCAATGAAACAAGTTGCGTTGGATTCAAATCACCGATATCTATCCAACCATACAGTTCCATTCCATTCTATGAATTTTTATTTTTGAGCATAAACTTGAGCACTTGATCACTCCTCCCCACTGGAAGGTTTTGGACCCCAAAATATTATATTCATTTATTGAACAGATGAGGGTAGCATTCCCTCACCTTCCCTTCTTCAATCCATTTGTCCTTTGATGGATTTGTACCTTTGAGACCCACTCAAAGATAATCAACATTTCCCCTTTTTGATGACCTCGTTCTTTTGTCAAGTATGATGTCTTGCTGAAGATCATCAAGAAATTCTGGAGAAAAATATTTAATTGATGGAATTTGTACACTTTCTTCTTGATCTTCAATCAAAGGAGACTCATACAATCTCAGATTTTCAACATTAACAATGGAATAAATTTGTATATATGAAGGCAAATCAAGCTTGAAAGCATTATTGCTAATTTTTTCGAGAATTTTAAATGGACCGTAATGGATTGGTCTCAACTTTTTACCTTCACCTTGAAGCCTTTCCTTGCTAATGCCAAACTTCATCCACTACTTGAAACTGATGATCCACACTATGCTTATTATGCCTTGCCTTATACTTGCCTTGACTCTTTTATAGTTTTTCTTGAACTATTTTGTGAATCAACTAAATTTTCTCAATGAATTTCTTTTCTCTGTCTATGTTTCTATGTCCATCTACAGCTACATCTTCTCAAAGATGAAATCCAAAGGCGATTTAGGCAAATAACCAAGACATGACTCAAAAAGTGAAGTTAGAGTAAAAGAATGTTTTTCTTTGTTGTAAGCATGTTGAATATAATGCAACTGTTCATCCCACACCTTAGGATGTTTGCTGCAATACCCTCATAGCAAATGAATAATTGTCTTGTTGACCACTTCAGTTTGACCATCTGTTTGTAGATGGAAAGTTGTAGTTTTGCTCAACTTGGTGTCCATCAAGTTCCATAAATTTGACCAAAAATTCCCAGAAAATAGGGAATCACGATCACTTACAAAAGAAGTCGGTAATCTAAAATCAACCCTTACATTTTGAAAGAAAAGTTGAGCTATTTGTTTAGCTATAATTTGTTTTTTACAAGGCATTAATATGCACATCATGTTGAACCTATCCACAACTACGTACAAATAATCATGACCTTTTCTTGATAACGAAAGACCTCGTACAAAATCCATAGAAACAGTCTCCCATGGACGTGAAGGCACTGGAAGTGGTGTGTACAATCCTAGTTTCCTATTATTAGGATTACTGACTGCACACAATGAACAACCTCTGATAAAACGTGACACACTTTCAATCATATGAGGCCAGTAAAAATACCTCTAAATATTTGCCACTATTTTACTTACACTGAAATGTCCAACAATAAGAGAAGTGTGTGCTTCCCTTGTGACATTTACTCACTCCCCTTGTGGAACATAAAGTTTTCCCAAATGATACAACAGATTATCATATACATGGTAGTCTAATCCCTCAACTTGGTGGCCTTGACTCAAGGTTGAATATACCTCTTGAATGTCAGCATCATGTGTCTATTGTTCAACATAAATTTCAGGAAAAACAGAATGATTCTTGAGTAAAATGGCTACATTAACAACCGGTCTAGAAAGCATATCGACAACTCTGTTATAAATACCTTTCTTGTACCTAATTATCAAAGGGAAATTCTGTAAGAATCCCATCCAACAAAAGTGCCTTGATTGTTACAATTTTGTTTGAGATTGCAGATATTGCAAAGGTTGATGATTGATGTGAATGATGGTTTCTTTTCCCATTAAGTAATGCTTCCATTTCTTCACACTTTTCACCAATGCATAAAGCTCTTTATCATATGCAGGATAGTTAATAACAACACCATTAAAATTCTCAGAATGAAATGAAATGGGCTTACCATGCAGTAAAATAACTGCACCCATGGCATAGTCTCTTGCATCTATTTGTATTTCAAATGGTTGTTTCAAATCCGATAATGCTAAAACTGGGGCTGAACTGATCTTTTGTTTTAAAGCATCGAATGATTTTTTTTGTTTTCCTACCCACTGGAAGACAAACTTCATGCTGGTCAAAGCATGTAGTGGAGCTGCTATGGAATAGAAATTGGCAATGAACTTCCTCCAGTATTGCCTTGCTCCGAGAAAACTCCTTACTTTTGTGACTGAATTGGGTATTGGCCAATTCACAATGATCGAAACTTTAGAGGGGTCAATCTTCAGCTCACTTCCTCCAACTATATTGCCCAAATACACTAAGGAAGTTTTCCCGAATTCACATTTAGACATCTTCAGAAATAACTATTCTTTTTTCAATACATCCAACACTTTCCTCACATGCTTGAAATTCTCTTCTCGTGATTTGTTGAATATCAGTATATCATCTAAATAGACAATTACAAACTCATCAAAAAAGGATCTCAAAACATCATTCATAACTCTCATGAATGTCATTGGAGCATTACAAAGACCGAAAGGCATAACCAATTACTCAAACAATCCCTGTTTGGTTTTAAAAGTAGTCTTCCAATATCCTCCTCAACTATTCTAACTTGGTGATATCCACTTCTCAAGTCTAATTCAGTGAAATATTTTGAATTCTTCAATTGATCTAGCAAATCATCCATTCTAGGCAGTGGGTATCGATGCTTTATGGTAATTTTATTCAAAGCTCGATAATCTACACACATGCACCAGGTTCCATCTTTCTTGGGTACCAAAACAATTGGTGAACCACATGGTGAAGTAGAGGGACCAATTACACCTTTATCTAACAATTTCTAGACTTGTTTCTTAATTTCTAAAATTTCCTGAATTGACATTCGATACATACCAATATTTGGGAGTGGATAGTCTTGTTGTAGCTGAATTTCGTGTTGAATTCCCCTTTTTGGTGGCAATCCCTTTGGTTCTTGAAACACATCTCCATATTGATTGACCACATCAACCAATTCGGCTTTCAACTTCACGTCACAGCCTGCAAAGGATTCGCACTCTATGTCATTCTTCGGCTTGATCATAAGGAGCACGAGATTCTTGCTGGAATTGACCACTTGCTGCATTTTCCCTACACTTTCTAAAGGCATATTAAGCTTTCTACAATGGGATCTCACAATATACTCCACTCCATCTTTGAACAAATGATATTTGTTCTCAAATCTATGGAAAACGGCTTTCCAGTCATACAGATGCAGGCTTCACAACACAATTCGATAAATATTCAGCGGCACTACATCTAATTCGACTTCATCAACAAAATTGGAAGTAATAACAAACCTGAAAACACATTTCCTTGTGACCTGAATATTTGCATCCTTGGTTATCCAACCCAATGGATATAGTTTATGATGAGGCGCAGTTTCCAGATTCAACTTCTTGACCAAGTCTGTATAAATTAAATTTGCATGGGATCCACTATCAAACAGCGTATCAATCTTGATGTGTTTGGAAATAACTCTGATATGGAACAACTCAATTCTATTTTCTTCATTTGAAGCGTTGTTGGAGTTATTTGTTGCACTGGTGATTTCCACAACTTCCTCTTTGCTTGTTTTTTCCATGGCTTTCCCTTTAGTGATTGTGGTTGCAACATTTGTTTCATCACCTAAGTCGAAACCCAAGTCTTGTTGTGCAGCAACGTTTGTCTTCTGTTTCCCTTTATTGTTAAATTTCTTATGTCTTAATTTAGGATCAGGCTTCGAACAATGCACTTCATCATGGCGCTCTTTGGAACAATTCTTGCACACGGGTTTCTCCCCTTCTTTCTTAACAGAAGCATTTTTCTTTTGCTTTCCTTTAGATTTCTTTCCTTTTTCATCACTCTGGAATGGCTTCTTCTTGTACATCTTTCCCTCTTGCTTCGAGATGTGTAGCTTGAACACAAACCTCATCAAGATTTGTGGGATTAAACATAAAAATGGTGTGTCGAAGATAGTTATGCAAACCTCCTATGTATTTTAGCAAAGTATCTTATGACTGCAAGTCTACTCCTAGCATAAGAGCTCTTCTCCTAAACTCCTGAGTATACTCTTGCACA